>CM031627.1:45574686-45580915 GCA_018398815.1 Conus ventricosus
GTTTGGATGAATAAAGATATCCACACAAGGCATACAAGTGTTTTCTCACTTTTAAAAGTACGACAGAGCATCCAAGAAGTTTTTGTTTTTAAAGGGTTTGGGTTGTTTTGCCTACGTTAGGGTGTAGCAATGTGAATGTCTTCAGTTTAGAGCACTTCGTCAAAGGTAATTTGACACTAGTTAGCAAAAGTGGGAGGAAATGATTCTAAACTGTTTTTATAAGAACATTCATATCGATCAAGGATTGTGAAGGATAGTTTCTCCTTCACATGCAAGACTTTCAAGACCTTTGTGACAGGATGAGGTTCGGAATTACAGAAATATTAGCACAGAGATTTTGGTACGCTAATGTTGATGAAGATGCTATGTTTTGTCTATTGTGTAATAATAACTAATAATAGTAATAATGAATACGTATATATAGCGCCTATTCTCGGCTAGAGACCAAGCTCTAAGCGCTTTACAATCAACACTCTTTTACACAACGGGCTGCCTACCTGGGTTGTGCCGACTGAAGAGCTGTCAGCTGACGCTTCATTCAGTCGTTTCCCGTGTCATTCAGTCAATATTGTTCAATGTCGTTCACTCAATTTCCTTACTTCCTTCATTCTATCCATTTCTCAGGCAGGGAGCATGCTATGTGTAACGTGTCATCCATACCAACGGCCAAACTGGCCTACTCTTCTGAAAGTTGGTGATGGGATTTTACGTGTGTGCAAGATATTATGTGTGCGTTCACACACAGAACCTCGGATTATAGTCTCCTTCGAAGGACTGCATGGGAAATGGAATCAGAACCAATGTTAACTCCGGGGGAAAAATCCCCCTGTACCGAAACGGCCAAGCGGAGATTCGAACCCGCAACCCCAGGATCACCAAGGAAGATTTTCATCAACACTGTATGCTGTGCTGCCCCACTATTCAAGGTTTCAAAAATCCCTTTTCACCCCTTCCCAAATACCTCAGGAATCGATGTCTGTTTAAAGTTAAACTGATCATTGCAAATCAAAATGAAATGATACTGTGGACTATTTGCATGTACTTGTATATCGCACTGAAAAGAAACATAATATTCAGTTAGAGTTGTTGGGATACGTCTTCATGACGGATTGAATCTCAACGGTCATGCCATTTGGTACAGTTGTCTAATCATTTGTGTTCTTTCATAAGTGAATTGTCGTTATATTGTGTCCTTTTTGAGAAGGGGCTGTGGCGTATACTGAACAAACTTTCACTTCCGCCTCTCTCTCTCTCTCTCTCTTCTCTCTCTCATCTCTCTCTCTCTCTCTCTCTCTCTCTCTCTCTCTCTCTCTCTCTCTCTCTCTCTCTCTCTCTCTCTCTCTCTCTCTCTGTCTCTCTCTCTCCCCCTTCTCTCTCTCTCTCTCTCTCTCTCTCTCTCTCTCTCTCTCTCTCTCTCTCTCTCTCTCTCTCTCTCTCCTCCTTTATACAGTCTCTGAAAGATCCGTTTTATTTCTCGGCTGAAAAAAGATATTGCATTTAACAAACACAGCTAATTGCTCACTTTCGTAAATTAGTTATTGGTAAATATGTGCATCACTTCATAAAAGCTGCAGTGTATTCAACCCCCACCCCCACTCCTCACCCCTCATCCACCCACTCCCTCTTCTGAATTTTTGCTATTTTTCATTTGTACAAATATACAATGTTATGCATGTATTAGATGGGTAATTGGGCAAGATCAGATCTTTTATGCCGTCTTTTTTTTTAGGAGCAAGTATGGTTTTCTTGAGTGTAAAAAGTAAGATATGGTTGCAACATTTCTTTACAACATGAATCCGCAAAACGGATTGTCACCGAGAGCATTCCAACCAGCAGTCATACATGACTCAGCACTATGGACTGTGGGAGTCAAATAATGCTGCCATTTGCAAGCCAGAATACAAGCAAACACGCAGCCAGACTGCATTCTCTGTAAAATGTAAATAAATAAGTAAATACATGAATAAATGAATGAACAGTTAATAAACAAATACGTAAACAAGTACTATTTGTTTATTTATTTATCCATTTGTCTGTTTATTATCTATTCATTTCTTCTAAAATTTATTTTCCAGTGGTTTTCCGCCCCAACACTCCGTTGGTATCAACACACCTTTCATCTCCAGCACTGTAAACCAAGTTCAAGTCAGATATACAAAGCCAAATATGGATCCCTTCATGCACAAACTATGGATCCTGTCATGAACAAACTATCTGGTAGAAACTGAAGTTCTCGGCTTTCTGTTTCCTCCTTATTTCCTAACTGTGTCCAAATCCAAACAGGGATCTTGCCGACATAGTCAATACTTTTTCTGTCAGTGAGTGGGAAGAGACAGACCATGTTTTGAACAGTCGATTCATAACTTTGCAAAAAGGAAAGGCAATAACTTATCGGTATCACCTGAAGCAGGTTCATGGAATCAGCCAGTGTCACGGCTTGTTGAGTTCTATGTCAGCAGTGGACTGCTTGTGTCATTGCTTCTGCCTCCATTGTTAGACTTGAAGTTCTTAAGATGTATGAACCATTCTCTTGCTGAACTGTTTTTGGTCATTTTGCTTTACTGGGTATCCCCAGCCTTTCTTACCTAAAATTACCACACCATTACTGTATATAAAAAATATCTTCTTTTATTTCAATTTGTTCCACCTGCACGTGTTGGGTTTGCCTTTTGGCCATTTTCAACAGTCGTCCACGCTCTGGAGTAATGATAGTTCGGTGAAGATGTTTTAAGTGGTCAGGATATTTTTCCTCACTGCTTCGTTTATTTGAGTTTTGATAGCTGTCAAACAAGCTGTACATGTCTTCCGCATGTCCCATCCATGGTTTTTCAAATCCTAGTAGATGAGTACTTTTTGTTTCCTTGACAGATGCATATAGTGAGTTTGGAGGATTTTCTGGTACTCAAAAATGAATAACACCTTCACTTGTCCCACTCTGTGTCTCACCTGCTTTGAAGATAAATTGAGCAAGAGATGCCTCATTGTTACTGGTGTGTTCTTTGTCGTTCTCAAGATCAGTCCGATTGTTTCAGTCTGAATTCTTTCTATTTAAGAACACTGCTCTGGGACAGCAAAGTCCTAATTCATGATCAGTCAAACTGAAAGTAAGTGTTCAATAAACTCAGTAGTAATTACATTATTCAATGGTTTAAGCTGTCGTCGCTTTCAAGACAAACATGCATGTTTGTATTTTAAGCACAATATTCTCAAAGTAAAGCGGCCTACTCCACCCGGCATAGGTTTTGACAGAATGCTGTTGTTTGCCAAACACTTTAATCTGGCTGTCAGATCAAGAAAACGATTTTGTCAAACACGCAAGCGAGTGCTTAACTCTTCCCACACGTGTATACCAGGAGACTTTGATACGCTTTGTGCTTTGTTGTGTTAACGAATTTAAACAGATCCGTTACAAGCATAACTGTGAAAGCATCATGTCCGTTCCAGAAGCTTCAGGCCACCATTGGATGGCCGATCTGTCGGCACAGTGATCTCTGAGGAACTAAATCTCAGCTGGAATGCCATCCACCCTACAGATGTTGATGGGAAGAAGTGGGAAGGGGAAAGGTATGAGTGTAGAGCAGTGGGTGGTGGAAGGAGGGGGTCCACCATTCATGCATGACAGTGTTCTGCTAGAAGTCTGAGTTTGCTTGATGTAGATCAGTAAGCAGTAACATGAATAGAGTGAGTATCTGTGAGCAGCACATGCATCTCTTTATTTGCTATGATGACCAGACCAGCGGAAACAAAAAGCATCGGGTTTTCCCCTCTAGTGTGTTTTGTTCTTACGTATTATAGTTCGTTTAATAGTTTTATTCTACAGACTGCTTGGTAATCGGTACACGATGACAGGCAGTGTAAAACTTTGCGCGATAGGAAATTATGCTCCTGTAGATAGGGAATTATGCTCCTGTAGATAGGAAATTATGCTCCTGTAGATAGGAAATCATGCTCCTGTAGAACAAAAAAGTGACCTCCGCCAGTTAAAAGCAACATCCGTAGCCTCGGGGCTTTGCACAGTCTTTTAATACGATGGTGACCCGAAACTAACAGAAAGCGACATGCATTGAAACAGACTTAAGCTCAGGCGGTGTTGCAACTCCACAACAGACGAGCAAATTTTCCGCGCTCATGGCTTCCTAGGATGTTACAGACAGTAGACGACAATGCACAGGACAGTACTCCCCTGATAGCAGTCACGAAGCGACTTTCGTTGTCAGATGTTCACTGTTGTCAGGAAAGTACTTTTTCTGCAATTCTAGTACTGTGTACTATGCCTAAAGGAGACACATTAACTGCTGTTTAGTAATATATACAAAATCAGACTTACTTTTACACCTTGTTGTGTTTGTGTGATTATTTTTCGGTGATGTTGTCGTCTGCTTTATTTGCTGACCCAGTTGACGTGAGGAAGTGGCAATTCAACAAATGGATTGTGTCTTCTAACTTTATTCTTGTTTTACATGCACCTATGTAAGGTATCAGTAAGTAATTCAATTCGCAGTACTCGGTAATCCTTTCAAGACTGGAATAAGCTTCTTGAAGGTTTTTGCCTCCTCGAATTTTATCATCTGTTAGAGTTTAAAAGAAAACACTCTCAAAATCAGTTACCGTCATTTTGACTACAGTTCACATCATAGATTGAAGATGACACAAATTCTGACTCAAGGGTAAGAAACCCCTTTGGGACATACATCAAATCACAGTGCATACAGGTGGCCAACGTTCCCCCTCTGAAGGTCGATGGCACGCTGGTTTTGGATGCGAAAGGGAAAGCAGAAGTAATAAATGCTCCATTCCAGTCTGCATTCACTTCACGCATCTCGTCTTCAGCAGGTGTCCGTCTGGAACCCCAAGCTCCCACCTGTGAGTCTTGAATCCGGAGGTTCTTGGCAGACAGACAGCAAAGTGCTGTGGAGTCTGGGGTTTCCCGGGGCTCAGTCCCACGAAGTTCTGGATCCAGGTGTTGACTACACTTGTGATCCCATGGTTTGTGGATCGAGTGGGAATGGCTGACATTGTCAAAGGCCTTGGCAAAAATCCATCACCAGGACATCCTTTTTTCGATGTTTCCTATGAGGTCGTCCATAAGCGCAAATGGTTGGCTCTCACTAGACTGCGCCCCCCCTCCCCCACCCCCCCCCCCCCCCGACCCCCCCCCCCCCCCTCCCCTATCGCCCTCGGAAACATCGCAGGTGTTTGTATCTCTCGGGTCTGGTTGATGCCAGCATATGTTATAGAAGTAATCGTAGGACATAGCTCTATAATGTAGACCCAGACATAATGAATAATCCATTCATAGTTCATAGTCCATTCATAGTCATCACAGTCCTCATCCCCATTGATAATTATAAAAATCCTCAATTGTGTGGCCTTTCTCGCTCTGCTCTCATGGTAATCTCACTTTCAAATACCTCAAAAAACGCCTCTCCACGTCTGTACCCTGGTTTTGGTTTCTGCTGAGAGTTTCATTGGAAGGACACGTTGGCGCCCTCTGCAGGGAA
This sequence comes from Conus ventricosus, assembly GCA_018398815.1. Lineage (NCBI taxonomy): Eukaryota > Metazoa > Mollusca > Gastropoda > Neogastropoda > Conidae > Conus > Conus ventricosus. Next base: position 45,580,188 of record CM031627.1, read on the forward strand.
ATCTCCTAAGCAATTATTGTCATCGGTAGTGGACTGAGTAAATGGTGTCCTGTGTGTGTTGGATCAAAACAGGCGCCACAGAACTTCACAAAAGTGATTCACAACAGTGCAGTGTCTCATCTTGTGAGTTGCCTCATGACGATTTGACAGTTACTGCTCCCAGCTGAAAACTAGTCCCGCAAAGGCAGAAGTACCACGAACATCTTTATAAGTAAAGTACCCTTTGCGAATAACTATCTCCAACACCAGAGGTAGTTCTACTATGATTTCATAGACTTCACGAACGGTTTCGGCAGTCTATAAGGAGGCCATCTAGGCAACAATGAAGAAGTCTCACATAAATTATTCCTCGTCTGCTGATTGGTCAGACGTATACATGTGGAGGACGGAACCGCGCGTGCCCCAGTTGATGCCACTTTTTTTTTTTTTTGGACAGTTTGTCCGCGCGACTGAAAGACGTGTGTGAGACCGACCACATCAACTCCAGTGTACGCCATGAACGCAGACATCACGGAAACGCCCGCTACTAGTGTGGACTAGTGGGCGGTTCTCACTACTCCGAGTTGGGTCGCACATGTGATCATTTTTTTAGGCCAAAGGAACAGAACAAGCAAAAGACAGCAATAGTTCCAGCAGAAACGGGACATCAGCATCCTGTGAGCTTTCCAATCAGAACGAGTGTGGATGCATGATGAAAACATCTTTAAGAAGCTCAGAAACAGAGTTAT
>CM031627.1:45581915-45604444 GCA_018398815.1 Conus ventricosus
TTTATTGTGATTCATCTCTCCTACCACCCACCTTGGAGTCCAACTAAGGGGCCAGGGCCAAGAAACCAATGTCTTGACCCCTTCCAGGCTTCGGGAGAGACATACGACAAGCAGAAGCAACCAACCCTATCCCCCTGATCATGCTCAACTCCCGGGAACAGAGAGCTGAGCACTGCAGGGGTTTACTTGGCCAGCTGGGGAACTGCCCGTCTTGACCCAACCCCAAGAAGGGGAGCCGATTAGTACACCCGGGCCAAAGTGTACTCCCTGTCTAGGAGAGGTCCGAGCCAAAGTGATGTGTTGAGAGCGCTGGCCCTCTCAATCACCAGGATCTCATTCCCCTCCGACACAGGTCGCACCGCACGGCAAACGCGGCGGATCTTAAGGAGACCACAGAGAGAAAAGGAGTGTGGAAAAGAAGACTTGAAGGGGAGACGAAGATAGAAAAGGGCCAAATAAGGGAGGCAGAAAACAAGAAAAGGAGAAAGGCGGGTTACTCTTAGTCAGGATCCTCACCCTTAGCCTATCTGACATGGGAAGCCCTACCAGGGGCATCAACTCCTTACCACGTTACGCTTAGGCCAAACAGCATCTGCACCTCTCAGGCCTAGAAGCAGTATGAAAAAAACAGCCTATCTCCAAGTATTGATGCCCCCGCCAGCAGAGCCTAAGGGATCACTGGACCACGCAAACCCTCCGACCACGACAAGGTCGTAACCCCCCGGAGGGAGCTATTCTACTTATTCTACATCCTATTTTCAAACTTCTTACTATACTTGTTGACTCTACAGGAGGAGTTAATTGCTAGTGCTGCTATGATACTAACAGCACACGCACACACCCCATGCACACACATCCGTGATAGTTACCCTTGCATGTATAGTACATGCACTGATGCAGGCATATTTACAGTACACCATTTAGTGATCATCTCTCTCTCTCTCTCTCTCTCTCTCTCTCTCTCACACACACACACACACACACACACACACACACACACACACTCTGTGCGTGTGTGTAAGCCCATGCATGCCAGCTCACAGTACAGTATTACTGCACCCATTATAGACACTACACACACAGAGACTAGAAACACTGAATCTGGAACATTATACACACACACACACACACACACACACACACACACACACACACACACACACACACACACTTGAATAATAATAAGACACTTGAAACTGGTGTATTACCTGAAGACTGGAAAACGGCAGAGGTGACAGCGATTTTTAAGAAAGGTACAAAATGTGAACCGAGCAACTACAGACCTTAAGTCTTACTTGTATCTTATGCAAGGTTTTAGAAAGTATTGTCAGAGACTCAATGGTCTCCTATTTTACAGATAATAATTTATATTCTAAATGTCAGCATGGTTTTCGAAAAAAAAACGATCATGTGTCACACAGCTGTTAGAGGTTATGGAGGATATAACAACAATGCTAGATGGCAGACAAGGAATTGATATCATATACATGGATTTTAGAAAAGCTTTTGATACGGTTCCGCATAAGAGACTCCTTATAAAGCTAGCAGCATACGGTATTGGTGGCACCTTATTAAAATGGATCAAAAACTTTCTGAGTGATAGAACTCAACAAGTCAGAGTAGGGGCAGCCAAATCAAAGAAATGTAATGTACTTAGTGGTATCCCTCAAGGAAGTATATTGGGACCGGTTCTTTTCACTATTTTTATAAATGATCTACCAGACAACCTTGTCAGTCCATGTAAAATATTCGCAGATGATACTAAGATTTACAATTGTACATCAAAGAGTACTTGTATTCAAAACGATATCTACAAACTGCAAGAGTGGTCTGAGTCGTGGAATCTGTATTTCAACATGACCAAGTGTGGTGTATTGCACGTCAGGAATAATAATCAAATAATGAATATAAAATGATGGAGAATGATGTTTATCACCAAGTAGTGGCTCTTACTGAAGAAAAAGACTTGGGTGTTACCTTCGATAGCAGGTTGTCATTTGACCCTCACTTACAGAGAGTGGTAAATAAAGCTAACCAGATGTTAGGTATCATAAAAAGGAGTTTTACTTATTTAGATAAAGATACTTTTTTGAAATTATACAAAGCTTTTGTCAGGCCACATTTGGAGTATGCTAATGTGATTTGGAGCCCTTTTTTAAAGCGTCAATCAATAATGTTAGAAAAGGTTCAAAGACGAGCTACCAAATTGCTGAAGCATTGCAAAAACTTATCATATAATGAAAGATTGAAATATTTGAATCTGCACTCGCTGAGGGGAAGAAGGATCAGAGGTGACCTAATTCAAGTTTATAAGATCTTTAATGGCTATGATGATATTGACATTGAGACATTCTTTTCTGTTGCACAAACTTCGAGTACTAGAAACTCTGAAGGAAAGATTTTTATAAAGCACTGTAACACTAATCAACGTAAATTTTCATTTTCTTATATCTAGAGTTGCTAACCACTGGAATGAAATACCTACTACCATTAAATTTGCACCTGATATTAATACTTTCAAGAATTTTCTAGACAATGATTCAAAATTTAGAGAATTGTTTCATGACTATGATGGATTGCAATGAAGATATTAATTGTAGCATGCCATATGACCCAAAAAGTGAAGAAATTTAGAGGGGACACATGATAGACCGCGAGGTCTAGGCTAATGAAGCCAGTCCCTACTACTACTACTACTACTACACACACACACACACACACACTTCTTCTTCTTCCATGTACACCCACGGTCAACATTTTGACCATTAGGCCTATCGGCGTTTCGGGAGTGCGCAGAAAAAAAATAAAAAAAAAATAAAAAAGACTTGCAGTCTAACTCGCAACCATTCATTGATTAAATGATTCAGTTTCATTGCATGGGTCCTCTTACTATCCTACAGCTTATCTGCATTACTGACGTGTTGTTCTAGTGCAGCAAAGGATATGAAGTTAAGTATCAAGCGACCAGCTGAAGCTCTGAGAGACTTCATCAAACAAAAATGCCTAACTCACTAGGAGGAAAAACGCCCGTAAAGAACTCGAGTCTTACCTCGGAAAATTCAGGAAAAGCAATCAATACGACAGAAAGAAACACGACTATACTGTTCAACACTGACAGGCTCATGATGTTGATCTATGAGGAAGATAGCTGAAACTCAAACCAATGTTTTGGTCTATCGACGTTCACATTCACAATGTCTACAAATTCACATAATGAATGCTATAGTCAGTATATACATAGCAGATATTCATTAACTTCACTAAACGCACGATCGTTTAGTGTCAGGTTCGGCCGTTGGCACGCGAACGGACAAGGGGAAGGTTAGGGGAGCCGTGAGGCGGGGAGAAGGGGACGGGGGGGGGGGGGGGGGGGGGGGGGGTAGGAGAATTGCATTTTCCCGTTTCTCAGTCTGTCTTCACCACCACAGCCTCTCCCACTCCTCATCTCTAGTGCCTCAAGGTTCTTTTTTTTTTTTTTTTCTTCTTCTTCTTCTTCTTTTTTTTTCAGGCGAGGAATGTGTACAGGTGTGAGCTCAAGTTGATACCATACGTCAAAAAAGAATCTTGCCATTCGTAACCCCAAAAGGGGGAATGGGGAAAAAAATTTTCCCCCAAAAACTGAATCGATGACAAAAAAAAAGCACGCCGGAGAAAAAGGGAAAAACCCGGGCAACGCAAAAAAAAGAGGGTAAAACGCCCGTTTGACGGGCCTAGTCGAAGGAGAAAAACCCAAAAATTTCCCCAGACCCAAGCGGGGAGACTTGAAAAAAATTTTCAGAAAAAAAAGAGGGAATGCCGATAAAAGAGGGAGATTTGTCTCAAAGACGATGAGAAATGAGGACAAAAAGAAGCCCCGGGGGAAGATCTGAAAGTAAAAAAAAAAAAATATCGTAGGAAAAAAGGCCCCCCAAAAAACAAAAAAACCCAAAAAAGAAACAAAAAAGACGCTTCTTTAAAACCCCCCTTCCAGTTGGCCAGGAAGATTAAGGCACCCAAAATTTTTGAAGTCTCATAACAGAAAAAGGGAAACTAAAGGGAAAAGCATGTAAAAAAGGGACAGAAAAACGGGAAAAAAACCTTCTTTCCCTAACCCCACTTGCTCCCCACCAATTTTTTGGGGCGAAAGTGCCCAAAAATTTCAGATATTAAGTTCTCTGACAAGAAAAGACTTAAAAACTAAAATAACGTTTAAACACAAAAAAATTTTTACTGGCGGGTTATCCTTTTTTAATCTAATTACAAAATTTTTTCAGGGGTTTAGGGGTAGAAAAAGAAACGGGGACTAAAACACCCCCCATAGAGTAACAAGGGAAAACTAAGCAGTTACTGAACCCCCATATACACGGGGGGTGCACTAGGCAAATCCGATTACTTCCGTAACCCCTGTTAAGGTTAAGTTGCCCTTAAAACCCGACAGACGAAAAGACGAGAGGCGGGCTGCACAAACACACACCACAAACCCCACACCCCCCACACACACCCACACACACACATACACACACCCCACACAAACACACACACACAACCCCACACCCAGCCCAAATCTCTTCTTTTCTCTTCTCTTCCTTCTTTTCTCTCTCCCCTCTCTCTTCCAGCACACTCATACACGACCCACCACCACCCCACTCATCCCACAGACACACCACACACACACACAAAACCCCAAAAACCAGCACACAAGCAAAAGCACATTTTTAAACACCCCAAGAAATGCACGAAAGCACGCACCCACCCCACACACACACACACACACCCACACACACACACACACCCCTCCCGCGCGCCACCACTTTATGCACGGCACAAACACACCCATTTCACGTACCCCACACTCACAAAAAATGGGACAACACGCGGGGCCGGGGGGCTCGTTTCCCACCTTGTGTCTTCCTATGTTGGGGCCCAAAAAAATCAATAAACCTTTGCCTCGCGAGTTACCGTTTTGTCTCTTCCCGGGCCCAAAGTGCGCCCGGGCAATTTCCCCCTTTAATTACATCAGCAAATGCGCGAATTTTCGGGGCGGGCCACGGAAACACCCGTCAACACATTTCCGCTGGCAAGACCCCGGTTTTTTTACCCATGGTTCCAAATTTGGGCGGAGTCTTTTTTTTACAGGGGAAACAATTTCTTGTTATGGGGGATCAAAAGCAATCTACAAGCTTATGATGGAGTAAATAAACAAAAAAAATTAGGTGAGCGCTGTTTTTTACCTTGAAAGCCAAAGAGCATTATTGCTTTTTGGAAGGTGGGGGAAAAAAAAAACGGAACTAACCAAAAACGAACTCACAGCTACCTTAAAACCCTTGTTGGTTCCCCCAAAGAGATTTAGAAAAAGTTTTGGGCAATATTACTGAAGAGTTGTTAGGGTTTTGGGTAATTTTTCGCGGTTGACAAAAATGATTCCATTTTTACAAAGTGGTGCCTTTTACAAAAAATTGGCGAAAAAAAAAAATTATCCATCTTTGCTCTGATTAGGGGTCACTGCCTTGAAAGGCGAAAAAAATGTTTCAAGAAAAAAACCCAAACGAGACATGGGGGGAGGGGGGGGTTTTGGTTAAAAATTTTTTTTTGTGCAAAAAGGGAAAGAAAAATTTAAACCTTTTTTGTGGGAGGAAACCCTGGGGTTTGAATTTAAACCTTGCTGACTGCTAAAAAAATAGCCTTTTCCGCGTGAACGCCTTATTTTCGTAGAAAGGGAGGTCTGGGTGGAATTTTAGCCTTGCTGCCCTGCTACTTTTAAATAGCCGTTTCATGCTGTAAACGCCTTTATTTTTGGGGGGGCCAAAGGGCTGGGGTAATCCCCCCTTGCTATAAACCCCCCCCCCCTTTCATGCGGTAAACGCCTTTTTTAGTAGCAAAGGGGGCTACTTTTAAAATCCGCCTTGTATAAATAACCTTTCATGGGGTAAACCCGCCAATTTATTTTAAAAAAGAGGGCTACGGTAAAATCCCCCTTGCTATAAAAAAACCGTTCATGCGGTTTGAACGCCTATTTTGTAGAAAGGGGCTACGGTACGCTGTACTTGCTATGTGGGGGCCCCCAAAGGATTTTCCTCCTGCGACCCCCCCCCCCCACGAAACTTTTCCCCCCCCACCCCCCCCCAAGCACGCCTTTCTCCCCACCCCCACCCCACGCCGCACACCTTTAATCACCCTCAAGTCATTCACAAGTAAACCTCAAGTCATTCAAGTCATCCAAAAGTCATTTACAATTAAATCCTCAAGCTTTAAAAGTTATCCTCAAGTCATTCAAAGTCTTTTTCCCCCAAAAAAATTTTTCCAATTTTCTTACTTAAGTCACCCCTCAAGCTTTCACAAGTCATCCTAAGGAAAATTTCCCAGTTTTTAATTAAATCTTTTTTAAAGCCCACCCAAGGCACCCCCCAATTTTTTTTCCCCAATTTTTAACCTAAATCTTTAAACAAGTCATCCCTAAGGAAACCAAGTTCTTTATTTAAGTATTTTTAAAAATTATCAAAAAAATACAAGCTATTTTTTTATCTTAAATAGTAAATGTCAAAGATAGACAACACCCCTAAAAAAAGCGTCATTGTTGGGGGGTTTGCTCAGCGTTTTCTGCATAAATCTTAAGGAAGGTTTACCTCCGAAAACAACCGCATTTTATTACAATTCGGGGTTTTGGAAAAGGGCCCTTTTTTAAAAACTCCATGTTTTATTTATTGGGCTTTAACTTTTTTTTAAAACGGGCCCTGTTTTTTTTTTAAAAAAAAATTTAAAAATTTAAATTCTTTAAAAAAAAATTATTCCATTATAAAAGGATCAAAATGATGCTTTGTTATTGGCGGTTTTGGGGTGCAGTTGTCTTTTTCTGTATTTAACGGGTTTAAAGGGTTTTTTTTAAATTCTTTCGTTTTTTTTGCCATTTTGTTTAAATTTTTTAACCATAATTTAATGCCCCCCGCAACAGCAAAGGGGGCCAAAAATGGCAACAGTTTTTTTAAATTCAATATTTCCCTGAAGACTTTGGGGGCCCCTTTAATCAACTTTGGGGTTTTTATACTGGCAAATTTAACAAATTGTTCGGCGTTGGCGGTGTTATGTTTTTTATGATGAGCAAATTTTTTGGTTAAAATTAAAATTTTTTTTGTCTGTTTTCCACTCTGCTAATTTTCTTCCTGCTTCAACACGCCCAGGATTTTTAATGGTCTCCGCCTGATTCAGCGTTTTCTGGTGATTTTCTAGCTTGGTTACTTTCTCCACCTGATTCAGTGTTTTCTGGTTCTGATGATTTTCCAGATCGTTCATTTTGAAGGGAAATAAAATCTATATGATTAAAAGTTATTAATCCCATGATTAATGGCGATAACAATGTTCCAAATCTGTAATATAGATCACAGCCTAGAGACTCTAATGACTTTGTTAAAACAGGATCTTGCGTTAAATCATACGTAAGATCTTGTTCAGAATCAATGGGAGCAAATCTACTGACTAGTTTAGTGTACAAACTAAGAACCGTTTGCCCCACACTTTTTACCATTCTAGACCCCAGCTGCGCTTCATACCTGTTATGATACTTTAAAATGTCTTGTGGCGACATTGTTGAATCTGTTCTATGCTGAATTCAGTTCCGAGGAACTGTTTTGTTTTTCCACATGCTGCCAAAGAATACAGCCTCTCCTTTTTGGGCATAATAGCTTGATCATCAACTTGGTCATTCATAAGTTCAGGAAGGTTTAGGCTGCCTTGTAGCTGTAGTAGATCATCGCTGTTCATGTTTTTTATATTAATTATAATTATTTTATTTTTTAAAATGAGCACCGAAAAAACTATTGCTAACCTTGTATACCATTCTGCTGTTATTGGAGGTCTAAGTGTAGGATACTCAATGCTTGGTAAAAGCCTGTTAAGAATTAAACCAGCAGATCTTGGCAAACTAGACTTTGAGGATTCAGCAAAGCTGATTGCTATTGTTGCAGCTTCGTTTGCTACGAAAGATTTTCTAGTTATGCAAGGAATTAATTCCAGAGAATTTAAATATGTAAAAAAAAACAAAATTTATTAAAAATGGCTTCAACTCGCAATAATGATAGGCGGCGCTCTGTGGTGAATGCGCTGCTTTTAGCGGAAGGTAATTTCGCATTTAGTAAACTGGGGAATGACAGCGACGAGGAAAAAGGCATAACAAGTATGGAGCAACTAGCAGCTGAACAAGACGCCATATGAAAGGGCAGAGACTTGTGCAGTTAGATTTTATTACTGACCACAATGAAAAGTCGGGGCATGCAGCTTACATTTAAAAAATGTTGATCATGCAATTAAAACAATATTTTCTAGTAACTGGCAACGGTCCAGACATTGCCCCACCAAAAATTCAGTGATTTTATCAGCATCAGAAATAACAAAAGATGCAAGAAAATCGCCGTTTATTGTCGTTGGTATGACCGTTGTGTTTTTTGTTGCCACATAATATTGGCTGAATAAAAATGAACAAAATTATTATTCGCCAATGGATATTGGAAGGGCAATCACAGCAATTAAAAGCTAAAGCCACGCGGCAGGAGTTAGTGAACAAACAGCAAAGGAATGGTTTATTCTAACAAGCAATTTGGCAAATATAATTTTTCCTGCCCTAGGACGAATACAGAGACCACACTTTGTCAAATACAATCAAACGACACCCATCCAATGGACCTTCTATATTTTAACCCTTGATAGGGATTAGACGATAAAAGATTTAAGTTACGCACTCACAGTCATTGACATGGCTTCAAAGATACAAAGATGATTACGAGCATTTCACAAAAGAGTGCTTCTGACTGTTGCTGTTGCTATACAAAGATATACCACGAGGGCCTTACCTTTCCCTCGCATTGATTCAAGTCGATTGATGGATAGAATTTAAAGGCCAAGTGAAATCAATTATTGTTAAAACACAGAGTTACTATTAGAAGAGGCCCATCCCAGGGGAGTTCAAGGGATCACAGGGCTTTAGTGAAAACTATAATCAAACAGTTAGCTGAAAGACTTTTTTCCTTACAGTATCACAGAGAGCTGATTGACAATTCTCGCAACACAGAATGGGTTAGAAAGATTGCCTCAGTTTTGCGCGCAATGAATAATGAAGATTTTAAAGGTCTAAAACCAATACAAGCAAATCAAGAAAAACAATAAATGTTGCTGAAAGAGAGTTTCATCCAGCAAACTTATTTACCATTTGGTTGAAAGTAAGGTACCTTTATTTACGGGGGAAGCAGAGGGGGACAATCGCATCTGGGCAACGATCGGTTGGAGTGTTGTCCATATGAAATAAAAAGAATTTTGTAATGATGTATCCGCCCGGGTATTATTTACGAGAAACTGACACAACAAAACAACCGCTCTCAAAGATCTTTTGTGAAAGAAAGAACTGCAGATAATTCGCGGCACAGTTCCGCTTTAATTAATTTACGGTTTCCAGCTGCCATTTGCTTATGGAAACGCTGGATTAACTAACACCGTTTTTTGTGTTTGTTCTATCTAAGGATTCTTTGTTACAACTGTTGTGTTGATCTCATGTAGATTAGATCGAAGTTTTACGTTGTCATGATGAAAAGTCTTATTGCCAAAACAATGCTTCTTTGTAGTTGCCATGTGATATGTTTGACTGCACAACGCTGCGAGATATTCCCTTTGCTTTCTTAATGATTTTCTCCTGGCTCGAAATACTGTACATTTTTGACCTTAGCCCCACATACTCCTTGATCACCTTCCAGATAATTCATCCTTCATCTTTCCTAAAACCTTCTTGTTAGTAATTGAATGTAAAGGCGAATCTTTAGGATAATCGGACGTGTCATACCATCCCGCATGTCCTTTAGCTACTTCCAGTTCCATGTCTTTATAGATGTCTTCAGTAGGGATATTCTATAACAAAACTATCTGTATCTGTGTAAAGCACTCTGGACTCAGGATACGAGGGCTTAAAGTAGTCATTAAAGAAACTCTAACATCAAAAGCTTTGATAATTCTAAAACAGTAAACCCAATAAAAACGGGCTTGTCCAATTTGACTTTCTTTTTTTTCATCATTATGCCAAAAAGGTGATCATGAAATCTTCTGAAGTCCTGATAATTAGGTTTTGAAGTCAGCTTAATTGCTTCGTTCTCTCTGGTGACTAATCTGACATCTTTGCGCTTGTGCGGATTCTCCATAGTCTTTCCAAAACAGCTGTTGTTCATCAGCTTGAAAAAGTCTTTTTCTGAAGCATCTGTGGATTTAGTTCTAAGATCAGTGTTCTTCATGATGTATGGTTTCATGAACTGTTCTTGATCAAAAGCAATTATGCGATGGACAGCTGTCAACTTCAAACCATGTCTTAAATAAATTGTAGAAGTCTGTAATGGCAGACATAATTTTTTTTGCCTCGAAGATTAGGCACAAGTTTAGGCGGCTCTCTTGGATCCATCTTTAGACTTTCTGCTGCTAATGGATAGTCATTATGCAGGTCATGGAGTTCATGAGGATATTCTAAGTCAACTTCTAGAATGAAACCATGCTGCTGATCAGGCGTTAAACTACTCAACCACTTTAATGCTTTTGAATATTATTTTTACCTGTGTACATTTTAAAGTTGCGTAATGGAAGTGATTGCGCCATTGCCCATCCATACAGATTGTTTGCATCTAAATACATAAGATAGTTAGACCTTTTACTTGGATCATAATCATCTAGGTATTTGTTGTTTGCTTTACAGTAATGATGCGACGCCATACTAATTCCTCCCGCAATCCGTTTCAATCATCTGAATCATTGGTAGGTCAAACAATAAATCAATCTGTACTCCAGTAAACTTTAAGAAAGCATCCCAACTCATCCCAGGCGCAGAAATATAATGCGCAGGATCCAACTGTAATGTTTCATGCAGGTCTTTCTATAATTTTCAAAGACGTCCGCCAACAAACAAAACATCAGCCATTAAGTATGAATCATGATAGTCTCCCATCGTTTTACACTCTAACTTTTGCCACGCATCTTGAGCATGCTGGTAATCAGAATCACTGATGTCCCTTTCCTCTAAGACTAGAAAAGAACGCGCCTTTAGGGGAAGTGTATCTTCGTCAAACCTTTCCCAACTGTTCATGTATCATAAGGGTAAACACCCTTTCTAACAAGAGTTGAGTCAAAATATTCTTCGTTATTGGGCAGGACTTTAAGGACATAGCCAGTGACTCTAATGATCCCATCATGTGTTGCATAGAGTCATAAAAAGACATGTTATTTAAAGTGAAACACATGTACTTTTCTGATGACTGTGCAATGCATGCACCCTAAGGCGCTGGTTACTGCTTGCATTAAAAGGTGAGAGTCGTAACCTCGCAAGTTATGAAAGAATACAGGCAGCTTCCATGTCTTAGGATCAAACTTTAGTTGAAGATTGCATTTACTGTGCGCTGCTCCTCTGAACTTTCCGCTAATGTGATCATGGTCTCTTACTTGTGGATTCGCTGCGTTGGAGAGACCTAAACCGCAAATCCAACAATGTGGGGCTGAGTCATACTGTTGTTGGTCTTCAGGCGTCATTATGATTTCAGATAAATTCAGATTATGAGAACAATCATTACGCACTTGCACATTCGCTGTAAAAATCTTCTAGCCGCATTTGGGCCTCTGTATAATTCTGGCGTTGAATGAGCGCCATCCGACACTTCAACACTAACAATAGCAAATGAACAAATCTGAATGATTACTCATTCAGACTGTTTTTCGAAGTTTTTGCGCGCTGGGCCCTTCATAAGGAACAATGATGTTCGAAGTCTGCGTAAACTCGTATGGAAATTTAGCATCCGTTTCCAGTTCTTAAAAAACTAACTTTACTTTAACTGCCTTCTGGGCGTAATTATTCTGTAATACAGTCCACTGGGCCGTATACAAAGTTTTCTATGTTCGCCTCGCGGCTTGAAACAATGGCATTCATGTTTAAACCTTTTCTGCAGAATCTTGTTGTGCACATCTTGTGAAGTATGCTGCATTATTTACTCCATGTTCGTATCTGTATAAGTGGCAAGCCCCGCTGGTGAAAACATTTAGTAAGTCAACATGATTTTGCTGGCTCGCCAATTCGTTATGGACTGTTCTTGGACACTTTAATTGGCACCAAATCTGTTTCCTCATCCCATGTTAGACATTAACAGTTATGGGTTTGTTTTGTTTCTTCAAACTGATTCAATTTTATCTACACTAACAGGAAAGGATAGTCCACTAAAGTAACGATCAATTGATGTAAGGGCGATTAGTTAGACCCCTCTCTCTGCGTTTTGCGGGCGTAATGCAGCTGGCACAACACACCACATAAAACATTTGTTGTCTGTATTACTTTCATGTTTAGAACTGCTTTTTTTTGCGACTAATGCTGAGGTAGTGGGATGTGAGACATGCCTACAAGTCGTGCAAACTTATACGGTTTTAATCTGATCCTCTAAAGACCTTCGCCCTCTGAACCAACCAGAGCCTCTCATTTTAGCTTCTTCAGCAGCAGCGTCAAACTGTGTAAGCAGTTCGTCTGACCAACCGGTGTTAAGTCATTAAGGAAAGAATAGTCTGCTGTTTAGTTGATACCCAGACTTCTAGGTTTTCCTTCATTTATTGTTTACATAGTCATTAAAAAAACACTAACATTACTTTACTGGCGGGCTATTGTTAGTTACCCGAACTTGAGAAATAGCATGAGCAACACTTCCGTACGCTATCCTGGATCAATAACGTCTAAATCATATCATTCAGTGCTCTATAAATTTTCTTGCATTGCTTCAAAAAATACGTCTTGTCCTTCATATATCTAGCCATGTTGAGTCTTTTTTCTAACTCAAAATATTTATTTAAATTAAAAGAAAAAGCTGAATTCAGAATGCAATATCGACGTCTTTTTGCGCTTGGACTCATAAACAAAGTATAAACACCTTTTGTGTTGTTAAATGGAGCGATTCGAACAGAGTTTAATGCTCGTTTTAACTTTTTTTTAAGCATTTCCTTTTATCTGCTCGGGGTCTGGCTGTTTGAGAACAACTATGTCCTCGCCTTTCTTTGAAGATCAAAACTTTTGTCTTTTGTAGTCAATCAAAATCGGCCTGGTAAACGATAAATTCGTCATCCGTGAATGTTTGAGTCAGCTACGCTTATTTATTGTCAGTTTACACGAGCTAAGTTTAGCCGTTATTATTGAACCATGCTGGGTGCCTTTTGGAGTTAGTTTTTAATTTTTTGCCACCGCAACTTACAGCTAATGAACACAGACCGAGGGCTAAAGACAAACCTCCTAGAGGTAAAGCTGCGGGTGCGCCTATGCCTGTTGCTAAGAGACCACACTCGATCCCTCAGGATAGACACATATAGTCGATGCTCCAGTAAAACACATATGTAACAGCATTAAATGGCAGCAGAATACCTTCGTTTGGTTTGCTGTATTTAGAAAGGTCTTGCACTAGTACTTGCTGCATTTGTGTAATGATGTTAATCTGAAGTTTTTAACTTCAGGGTTTCTATAACAGCAGAATTGCCTGCTATCCTCGTCTTTTGCGGCGCTGTAGGCCACATTTTGGGATAACATAACGGACATGCTTTTTTATAAAAATAAAAAATAATTTATACGTATACTTTTAATCTGTTATTTCAAAATTCAGCTGCGCAACATAAATTAAAAACAAATGTACATTAACGATTATCACTTCTTCTTCTTTATCAATTTTTGAATGTTTATTACGTCTCTTACAGTTTCACTCCGCTTCATGCAACTGATTCTCCTCTGTTGACCTTAGTCAATCCATAAACCGTATTTGTTGTTAACCTAATCATCCAGCCGAACATTGTGAAGATGTAAATCTTTAGACAAACTAGGTCTGCTGTTGGATTTCTACCCTCCCGCATCCAACAGTTTTCTTATTTCAATCAAAATGCGGAATTAAGGTTTTTAACCCGCTAGCATAATTTGTTAGGACACTGCCCTCAAAAGAAACATTGTACTTTCGTTATTTTGGATTAAAAACTATTCTCCGTTCCTCTTTTGAATGGTTCTTCATCTTCACACAGCATTAAAATACCTTAAGCGATCTTGCTGCTGAGACCAAAAAACTAAAATTCCATATAGTGTCTGCCCTGCTTCTGGGATATGTTGTATGATGAATCACTCAGCGTAATATATTGCTAATCTGACTGATATTGGTGTTTCAATTCACCTTGCTAAATTAGGGTTGCTAACAACGTCAAACTCTACTAGATGTCATAAATGCTGTACTTGCTTCGGTGTCTGATGAGATGTAACACGTTTGTATCCAATAAAAGTTAGGTTCATATGACAATCTGTCCCTTTTAATGCTCCTTGAAAGTACGGCGCATGCCTTTTAAACAACTCAAAATCTCAGGAATGGAAAAGCGATTTCCAAACGCAAAATTTACAGCCACATTACGTTTTGACGTCTTTAGTATCTGCGTCACCTATTACTAATGTTTTAGTGCTTCTTCTTCATTTCATCCTTGAAACGCAAGATCAGCCCTTTCATTCCCGGTTAGCCCATAGATCAGAATAGGTAAAAATAGGTCTGCATTGTGTAAAGAAAATATTTCTTTGCCCACAAGTTTTAATAGAAATTTTCTTAACAATTTGCCCCCCCAAATTCAGACAACTGTCCTGTTTTGTGTCTGTTGTTGAATCAAGTACTATTATTGAAAGTAAGACGCGCAAGCCTGGCACAATCACTTCATCTTGCACCTAGGTCCGAAATTTGACAGTAAGAATTTTGATCTGCATCAATTGTAGTGGATTATTTGGAACAGTAATATTCCGTTTATTTCCCTTCACGCCAAAGGGTTCTTTTCAGTCCTTCTAGTCCGGGCCCAGAAAACACAAGCCATATGCTTGTAACATTGTTTATAAACAAAATAAAAAAATTAATTATTTTTTAAAAGAACAACCCCATGGCAGCATTGAAGATGAAATTATGAGTTTTTGATCGTGGAGACGACATGAGTGATTCCCCTTGGAGCGGGCACGCTCGGGCTCTCATTGCATGATGAATTAGCGAAATCGGGAAGTACATTACCAACAAGTCGGTATAAATTAACCAAAAAGTAAGGTTAAAAATCATTGTACAAAAGATTAGGTCCAAAACCTCCTGAATATATATAGACCCAAATGAATTTGAATTAAAAGATGATCATTTGATTGTGAGGAGTGACCACGGACACTTGTTCAGCTTACAAAACTAAAAAAGACCCTTCCAAAGTTTTTAGAGCCGTGGTTCAATTAGAATTAGACTCAGTGTGAAAGATCAAAAACGCCTTGCCTTGTTAGTCAAAATTAAGGGACGAGGCAGTTCTAAACTCAAAACACACTGCAAGAAACTCCTCACAGATAACCAAATGCAAACAGAACTTAAAGAATTAAATCAATCAGCCGGTGAATTAATAAATGTAATAGAAGCAGAATCCAGTTATTTTCAGAAAAACCAGCGTTAAATACTATACAACGACTCACCGCTACCCATGCTGAATTATTACCCTTGATCGACTTTAAAAAACCATCAAAGGGCAGAATTTAACAAAAACAATTTAGTCAAACTAGGTGAAAACTAGATGAGCATATAAAAAAGAGAAAAAGAAAAACTTGTTTGAAGGCCTGATGACCCAACGTAGGCCTGATATTAAAGGAAAGAATAACCCAAAGACTAAAAGATCTTGAACAAGAAAGATCACAAGACTAGAAGTGCTAACTACTATCCGAGACCAATTACGAACTCAAGTGAATAAATAAGGAGAAACTATCCAAAAATTCTTTTATATAAGACACAACGCGAGCAGAACGAATCCGAACGCTGTTTAGAGAGCAAGTGCGTCACATTACACAAGCTTATAACGCCTTTAGATTTGCAATAAGTACACTGTAATGGGCTATTACAGGCGGTGTGGTGGCTGGGTCAGTGCCTCCACCGCCATCGCCTCCGCCTGAAAAATCACTGGAAAAAAAACAGCTTGATCATCTTGCGAATTTATTAAAAAAATTAGCCGAAAAGCTATAGACTCTTTACCAGGATATGGGGAGTATTGTCAGCTGGCTTTTGTCTACTAGCAAAGCAAGGTAGTTGGCTTTATGGCCGAGCCTTAAGGACATTAGTTCTTGTAAAATTTGGGGTTACTATTTAGTAAGATAAAAGAACCAAGTAATCCTAGCCAGTAACTTCCCAAGAACAAGCGCTGTCTTTTTCATATTCATGGTCAACGCGAACAGAGCCAAGCCAGCGAGCTTTGCTGAGTCTTCAATGACTTTGGGGGTTTGGACTTCCGGGAAGTAGATGAGCTTAATCTTGGGTGTTTGTTTTACTGCTTGTAAATTATTACTGGCTCAGTATTTATTCGTTTTCCAACCTCTGTTCATTGCCTGCTATAAGATTACATTATTATAGTTTATTATTATTCCTACCTGGAGTCCTAAGTCAAAGCAACATGTTTACACCAGTGCCAACAGCAAAGTCTACTTTCGATCTTGTCCGTATTGTAAACATGTTGGAACCTTTTGAATACTTGAAGGTAAATCAATGTAGAATTAATAGCCGTCCATCTAAATATGCCTAAGTATTAGTTTTTTGCGCGTCAAGCCAGGTAGAAGGATCAGTTATATGCTTGATCATGCCTGGCTTGCGACCCTAGCAAACACCAACGTAAAGTACGATAGAGTCCGTATTTATTCGTTCTATTCCCGCCTATTAGGCCCTTAAAGCCTCAGATAAATGTTGTCCATGCGTTTTATGCTCACTTGCTCTATGGACCCAGGCGAACCATTTTGAAAGGAGAACGCCGGTTCCCAAAGTTAATACTTTCTGTGCGGGCCCTGAAAATAAATGACCCTATGCCATGATTATATCCAACTTTTTGTCTAAAGCCTGTCCTTGATGTGCATATTGAATATCTTACAGATCCTGTTCAAAAGCCTTCATGTGTAATTTAATAAAAATAAAATAAAATATAATTTATTTTTATTCGTCTATTCATGTTGCTGAGTGAATATAAATGGTTTGTCCATTTGGTACTGCGCTTGCAGTTCAGACAAAATACTCCTGAAGGTGTAATAAAAATGAAATCTGTCACTGACATCACCAAAAGATCATGGTATTTAAGATGATCAGCATAACGAACACACCACACCCAGTTGATTGCGCAAAACACCGGCAAAAAGTTTACTGTGTCTGATAAAACTGCATCGATGACTAAACCACGCTTTCCCTGGATGTGCTCGTTTTCAAGAGGGGGGATTAAGGATATTTTGGCTAATGGAGTACTCACCTTTTTATGAAAAGCGACAGTCTGTGGTCCACAGCAATGTCGAAGGGTGTCCCAGTTGCTAGTATTTTTAAGATTGTAGCGCCCAACAGAATATTTTTGCGCTAGTATATTTTGAATGCACTCAATTTTTAATTTGTTTTTAAAACAAGTTTGTAACCATAACAACTCAAGACAGTCCTTGTCGTTTTAGAACATGGCAATTTATAACAATTGCGGGGCCAAAACGTCCGCGCTCCATGAAATATTTACAAAGTCAGGTTTAATATAAGCGAAACAAGGGAATAATAAGATTATAAAAGTTGCGGGGCTCAAAGCTAATCTACATTAAACAATACCTGATGGATATTACGGGTTTTGCCTCACTAAAAGAAGCAATGAGTAACTCCGGCATTACTCTCAAACTTTAACAATGCAAATCTAAAAACAATAGAACATTTGAACCTGAAAAAATGCAGATTATTATATGATAAAGAGCTAGCTAACATTTAGGCTTTAAAGTTGACACCCCGATCACTAAAGATTTGTTGTTGCGCCAAACAAAACCTACTTTTAGGGAAAATCCGCTCGATCTGCATTACATGCATTACTTATGTTCATTGATGAGCTAAGCACTGATGAAAAGTTTTTTTTTTTTTTTGTTATTTAGATGATGGAAGGTCCCTCAAATGTTTTAAGAGCTTTACCGGCAGGGAAAGCTGCATATTGCGATTTATGAAATTAGACAATTCCCTAATTTACAGTTTAAAAAGATAGTTTGTGGAGGGTTGGATCATTAATAGCAAAATTGCAGACAAAGCAGGGAAAGTTGGGAAATGCAATAACCTACACATTGTTTTGGAAATAAAATAATAAACTGTACTAAAAATTCGCGGGGGCCAGAAGAACCAGGAGTTACATTATGCGCCTGTGAGTGTATAACTTTAAATTAAAAACCTGCCGATTGTTGCGGACTTTGAACAGAACGTGGAGATAGGCGCTTTGTATGTTTTGAGTACACTACAGATGGTGATTATAAACCAAAGAGGTTGGCGACAGCAAAAAGTTTCCTAAACTAGAACAACTGCGCAATCTAAGCAAATAATGTTGGCCAGTATGAATATAAAATAGTTCCGAAAACCTGACCTAAATGGCACTTAAACCATATTTCAATGCGGAAATAAAAATTTGAATTCATAATCCCAATTTACATTTTTTGGCCGTCCAAAAAGTTCAGAAAGCATTTAACTCTGGCCCTTTACATGTAAGTCTTAAGCCAGATGACAATAGGCGGAAAGTGATTTGAAATAAAGAGCCGTATGGGAAAAAACATACAATCCTCCACAGAAAGAAGCGGTTTTTAAAAGATGCTTCTACACAATTAAAGTTCATTTCCGCAAATGAAATTAGGAGACACGTTCACAATAATATTTGAAATTTTCTGTCTTAAAAGATAAGGAGAGGGATGGGGGTTTGGGGCCGGTTAGGTGACGTCCTTTTATAAAGTGAATTCTAATTAGCTGCAAAACTATAAGAGGCGTTGACCATCTAAAGCTTCGACTGGTTGTCATTCTTCACATGGTGAGGATAATTAAGGTCATAACAACAAGCAACAAAATCAATATAGTCTACATAGAAAACAACTTACAGCACTAAATGATTAATCTTACACATTTAGACTTATAGGATTTTATTATACAGAACAAGTTTTAACAGAGGAAAAAAAACATGATAAAAACAATAACCGATTAGATTAAGTTCTGTTATAAAACTATGGCGCAGTTAAACTTATGACAAAAACCCCTCATTGTTCATTAATTTTGTTGACAGACTGGTTGAGGAAAAACAATATTGTCCTCGACCTGTTACAAACATTTATCGTATAAAATTTTAATCATATTGTGGTTTTTCTGTCCAACACTTAAATGGAACAAAGCATATCATGATAGGAAGGTTTATATGGACAGATATGACATATATTTAGTTATCCAGCCATAAACTTAGTGAGTGTTTTAGAACAGTTTTTATAGACTGATTGAAGGAACGCAGACACTAATTTTATTATAGATGACTGTTCGGCAGAAAGAGACATAGTTAAAAAGAGAAACACTTTGTCCAAAACTACTTTCAGTGGGAAGACATGCTGGAATAAGTGTGTGGATTTTATGTCAAAAATATAACTCAGTTTTAAAAGACTTTAGAGAACAGTTAAAGACTGTAGTTCTATTTCACATGAAAGACAAAGACTCATTTGAAGAATGTTTGCGCGAAAATGATGTTATTGAAAATGGCAGGAAAAACATAGGATTAAACAAAACTGAAATCTGAAAAGTTTAGTAAATTAGTATTGAAAACGGATAACCCTGCACAGTATGTTTGTTTGTAGGGTCGTTATTTTTTGGTTACTTGTCAGAGAACAGGAATAGGCGGCTTTTAGGGCACTTTCGCCCAAAACGTGGTGGAGTAGCAAGTGAGCCAGGATTGGTAAAATACTGTTCTCTTGGGTGTTGTTTAAGGCTTGAATACCATTCGTGGCCATTACCGTTACAAGGCCTAGAAAAATCCAGCTTGCACTGGTTGTAGTCGCCACTTTCCTCATCAGGTGCACTTCGGAAAACACAGACTTTGATGAAGAGTCAAGAAGAGTTCTGTATGTAGGTGTTCGTCGATAAATAACAAATTGGCCAACCATTATCGTTATGTAGATGACGAAATTAACAGTGACAATGACATTTGACCACCTGAATCTTTGGTTAGACTTATATTGATTAAATAATGCCATGCGGCACAAACCTGACTGACCTTGAAGTTCCCGATGTGACAGCCCAGGAAGAAATGGTATCAAGGACATCAGGGTTCCAGCACACCACGGTGCTATGAAAGCTGTCAGAGAAACTGGCTTTAGTGCAAAGGTCTTATCCAAGCAAACCACAGTGATATGATCCAACGTGATGAACCCGATGATCAAAACTGACACTTCACTGGACAGATAGAAAAGAAAGATGGCCACCCTACATGTCAGGCTGTTGATCCATATTTTTTCATGGTGGATATAACGATCATTAAATATCTCATTTGCTGCTACAGCAATACTGACGTGGTATCCCGTACAGGAGTGAGCAAACAGCAGATTAGCAATCATCAAAACATTTCTTTCAAAGTCTCCTTTGAATGCCAATAGCCAAATGGCAATAACCAGGTTTCCTAGTGTGGCGCACACACCGACCACCCAGAAGAAAACTGTGTACAATCAGATGGTATCAGCTGTGTGCATGAGGGAAGCACCGTGTGGGGAGCTGAGCAATTTATCTTTTCCGACTGTTTTGGGAATAGGTTTTCACAGCACAACTTGTAATTGGAGGCAAAAATATTTTGTAAGCGATCACTGGCTGACAGCAAATCCAAAGGAAACTCTTCAACTGGGTTAAACCTGATGTCCACCTTATGCAGACGTGGTAAATTCTTAAAACCCAAAGATCCAATGATTTTGATGGCGGAGAAGGATATATTTAAATGGCTTACTAAAGGCAGAAAAACAGACAATTCACTACTCAGTACTTTAAGATTTGTTTCTGAAATATCTATCTGCATTACTGAGTAATGAATGTGTTTTGTGAATTTGTTTATCGCATTTGACCTAATAGGATTTTTCGTTAATCGCAGAGTTTTTAAATTCTGTAGCGCAAGAAAATTAGCCATGTCAAGGTGTATTAAACGGTTACTTGAAAGATCAAGATACAGCAAATTGGGAAGTTGTATACTTGATGCGTTAGAAATATGGCAGTGTGACAGAGTTAGCCCAGTAAGATAGAGAGCTGTGGTAAAATCACACAACGACATCCCTGATCCTGAGGCATCTACATGCCGGAGCTGTGAGAAGAGATCCACAGGAAACGATTTTCTGCACAGGAAGGAGTGACCTTGACATACACAAGTTTCAGGACAGGTCGTATCACACATCAGTTCATCATCTCGATGTGGGCACTGGCCCCAGCCATCACACAGATGATCTCCATGGAGACAAACTGTAGATGCTCGACACTGGAACAACCCAGAACATCGAACCTTGCGACAGTCTTGTTCATCCTCTCCATTGACACAGTCATTGAATCCATTGCACTGAGTGTAGACAGGGAGACAGCACAGCCATTCTGATGGACAACGATAGTGAGACTCAGGACAAGGTTCTTCACTGTCCATCTCCTGCTGTATAAAGTAGCCAGTACCATCCAGGTTAATGTAAAATCGCTGTGTCATCTTCACATCTTTCAACTGCATGCAGTATGTACATGGAGCTGAATTCTGTTGCAGGCAGCTGGCCTCATCGGAATCATCCACACAGTCAGAGTGTTCATTACACTGTTGGCTGTGCCACACATACTGACCGTTAGAACACCCGAAGCCTTGATACAAAGGGTGCTCACAAAATGACTCATCGCTATTGTCCGGACAGTCCTGTCTGAAGTCACAAACCAAAGTGTAATGTACCAATGTGTCATCATCATTACACCGGAACATGCCGTGTGCACTAGTAACGTTTCTCTCAACAGATAACACGTGTTCCTGCTCAACAGTCACATTTAGGAATCCCAAACCTTCAGAATGATAGGAGTTCCCACGGTGACTGTCGGGGTCACAATACATGAACGTGTGGGTGACATGCCTATGTGAACAAACCAGTAAACGCTGTCTGGTATGTGTGAATGTGGATTGAGTGGATTCTGACTGGGTGGGTACAGCTTGAGAAGAAATCACACCAAATGTTTGTAATCTGAATTCGCAGAGTGTAGCGTCCCCAATATCCATTTCACCAAAGCCAGTTGAATCCCAGCCCCCAAGCCTAAGCGACCTCGAAACAATTTGCTGTTCATATTCGTCATATCTGAAGTGATTTATGTAGTATATCACAGTATTGTCAGACCATCTACGGGATTGACTATACATGAAAGGTACCTGGTACCAACCTGAAATGAAACCCAAAGTTATACGAAATATGAAATATTTCTTTAAGAAATACAGGGATGCGTTCATTTCCTTTTTGTTTCTTAAACAAGCCCACTGCAGGTCATGTTTCGTGCACGAATAGAATAAATCTTCAGTGTATGAACTAAAATCAACCAAGACCAGTTGGAAACATTTGTTAGTTGACGCCACCATTCCCTGACACTCAGGACTGCTGAAGGGACAGTGTTCTGTTTCATCCCGTCCATCTTCACACTCTGTCTTCAGATTGCACTGCAGAAAATGATGGAATTTGGAATAATTAACGACAGAACAGTTGAGCA
>CM031627.1:45605444-45629973 GCA_018398815.1 Conus ventricosus
AAATTTCCAAAGAAGGCTCACGGAGGGGTCAAAAAAAGGTTTACGGCTCATGACCTGTTAAATAACAAGAGAGATCGACGTCAGAGATGTCCCCATGCCATACAGCTGCTATGACAACCGAACATCTCCTGCAGCACTGCCATCTGCATGACGCCCTGAGGAACGAAACGGGCCTGAGGCAAAGCCCTGAACAGAAGCTGCATGGCGGCCAGGCAGCCCGGGAGAGGACGGCAGCGTTTGCGAGGCGGGACTGGTGTACCCAAACTAACGTGGTGATCGACGACGAAGAAAGAATACCACCCAGCTTTGTTTTTTAAAGTTACTGTGTGTTTCTCGTACAAGATGTTATTGGGAAATGGCCCCACACTTCATAGGATTTTCGTCGGGCTGTAAAAGAGGCTTTAAAAGCATGCCAAAACATTTTTTTGGCGTCTAAAAAAACTCCCACCCCCCCTCGCATTCATTGGCCCATCTCCATAATTCTATACAAATGCGTCAAACATCATGTGCATTTACATTTTCATATGCACACACAAAACACACACACACACAACACACACACACACACACACAACACACACACACACAACACACACACCACACACACCCACAAAAGCACGCAAGCCCGCATTCAACACGAACGAAAAGCACGCACACACCACTTTACACGTGCATATGCGCCGCACGCATTCACACATACTGCTGATCTCTGAAGAGATTCCAAACCCTGGAGAGGAATGTCACCATAAGATCGGGAACCCTTAGAGTCAAGGCAACACGGAACCAAATGAGGAACTAACACCATGGTCAGGACAGGAAGGGGCACGGGGCGGTTTCAGCATCAGGCAGACTGGCCAACATCAACCCACAGAGCACAGTGACAGGGAGGAGAAGAGGCAGACAGAGGAAGAGGTGGGAGGACAGTATCAGAGAGTGGACAGCCCTGTCTTGGGCCCGCTTTAGCAGCTGCACAGAGTGGCCACAGAGGAAAGGTCATGTCCTGGAGCATCACTGAGGTCTCAGCAACACCTGCCTGGGGGTGAGGTCAGACACAGCAAGACAATCAATATGGGAGAGAACAAGAGGTATCCATAGGGTGGCCTCTCTACGAGTGCTTCCCCCTGTTTCTGATATGGTCCCTGGCGATCGGCTGGCGACAACAGTATGAACTTGAACCTGAACTCCGTTTTTCGTTACTTCCAATATTAGTTTTACTTTCTTTTTTTGGTAGCCTACTTTTTTCTGATGCAACCAGTCGCGACTTTAGCATGATTAATATTTTCTCTTCCATTGTTTTCTGTCGTCTCTGCTGACCACAGTCCACAGGTAAGAAATGGGCAGAGTGCAGCGCTAAGTGGAAAACCCAAACACAACAATAGAGTCATGGTAGAGAAACAGTATTTTACCAATCCTGGCTCACTTGCTACTCCACCACGTTTTTGGGCGAAAGTGCCCTAAAGCCCGCCTATTCCTGTTCTCTGACAAGTAACTAAAAAATAACGACCCTACAAACAAACAACGGGTGCAGGGTTATCCGTTTTTAATACTAATTTACTAAGTTTTCATAGAGGAAAGTATCCGGGACTGAACACAACCCCAAAGAGTAACGTAGGGAAAACTAAGCATTACTGAACGCGCCCATAAAACACGTGGGTGCACTAGGCTATCCGTTTACTTCGCATAAGCCTGTTAAGGTTAAGTTCCCCTTAGAACAGACAGACAGACAGACAGAGAGGCGGGCTCCGCACGAACACACACACACACACACACACCCACACACACACCCACACACACACATAACACACAAAACACACACCACACACAAAACACCACACACACACACACACAGTTTTAAACTCCCCTTCTTTCTCTTCTCTTCTCTTCTCTTCTCTCTCCCCCTCTCTCTCTCTCACGCACACTCATACACAGACACACACACACACACTCATACACAGACACACACACACACACACACACACACACCACACAAGCATTATGCACATGTTACACACATGCACGCACGCACGCACGCACACACACCACACACACACACACACACACACACACAACCCACACACACACACTCGCGCGCGCACTCACATATGCACGCCACAAACACACACACTCACGTACACACACACACACACACACATAGACAACAGCGCGGGCCGAGCGGCTCGTTTTTGCACCTGTGTGTTTTCCAATGTTGCGACCAAAAAATCAATAAACCATCCCTCGCGAGCTTACTGCTTTTTTTCCTTTTAAACCTGGCCAAGTGCGCCTCGGGCAACTTGCCCCTTTAAATTACATCAGCAAATGTTCGCGAAAAATTCGGGGACTGCCACGGCCCACCCACGTCAACACTACTACGCTGCAAGAGCCGCCATTTTAGCCTGGCTTCCAATGGAGACGGACGTGCTTTGTTTACAGAGGAACAACTTCTTGTTATGGAGGATCATATGAAAATCTACAAGCTTATGATGGAGTATATAAACAAAAGAAAATTAGGTACGCTGTTTTTTTACCTTGAAAGCCAAAGAGCAGTATTGCGTTTTTGGAAGGTGGGGAGAAAGAAAAACGAGAACTAACCATTAACGAACTAAAACAGCTACCTTAAAAGCTTGTTGGTTCCACAAAAGAGATTTAGAAAAGATTTGGGCAAATTACTGAAAGAGATGTTGATGGCTTTGATAATTTTTCGACTGTTGACGAAATGATTCCATTTTTACAAAGTGGTGTTTCTTTTACTAAAACTTGGCGAAAAAAAAAACTAATCCTCATGCTCTAAATTATGGGTCACCTGCCTTAAAAGGGCGCAAACAATGTTTCAAAGATCAAAACCAACTGAGACATGGCGGGAGGGGGGGTGTGGTATAAACTTTTTTGTGCAAGAGGAAAGTATAATGAAACTCTTTGTTGTGGGAGGCAACCTGCGGTGAAGTTAGCCTTGCTGACTGCTACTATAAAAAGCCTTTTCATGCTGTGAACGCCTTATTTCGTAGCAAGAGGTCTGAGGTGAAGTTAGCCTTGCTACGCTACTATAAATGCCGTTCATGCTGTGAACGCCTTATTTTCGTAGCAAGGGGGCTGCGGTAAATCCACCCTTGCTATAAAAAAACCTTTTCATCGGTGAACGCCTATTTATAGTAGCAAGAGGGCAAACGGTAAAATCCCCTTGCTATAAATAACCGTTCATGCGGTGAACGCCTATTTAAAAGAGCAAGAGGGCTACGGTAAATCCGCCTTGCATAAAAACCGTTCATGCGGTGAACGCCTATTTATAGTGCAAGAGGGCAAACGGTAACTGCCTGTACTTGCTATTTTGCGGACACTAAGGGAGGTAACTCCTGCGCACCCCCACCCCCACGCACGAAACGTCCCCCACCCCCACCCCACGCACGCACGTCTCCCCCACCCCACCCCACGCACGCACACTAAGTCATCCTCAAGTCATTCACAAGTCATCCTCAAGTCATTCACAAGTCTCCTTAAGTCATTTACAAGTTATCCTCAGTCATTTACAAGTTATCCTCAAGTCATTCACAAGTCATCCTTAAGTTATTCACAAGTTCTTACTTAAGTCATCCTCAAGTCATTCACAAGTCATCCTCAAGTCTTTTTACAAGTTTCTTACTTAAGTCATCTTAAGTCACCCAAGTCATCCCCAAGTTCTTACCCAATTAACCTAAGACAAAAACTAAGTCATCCTCAAGGACAACCAAGTTCTTTATTTAAGTATCTTAATTACAAAAAATACAAGCTATGTTTTTATCTTTAAATAGTAAATGTCTAAATAGTACACAACACCCTAAAAAAACGCGTCATTTTTGAGGATGTCTTGCTCAGCGTTCTCTGCATAAATCTTAAGGAAGGTTTTACATCCGAAGCAACCGCATTGATTACAATTCGGGTCTATGGAAATGCTTTTTATAGACTCCATGTCTTTATTTATTGACTTCACATTTTTAATACGCCATGATCTATTTTTAATAAAAAATTTAAAAATTTAATTTCTTAAAAATTATTCCATTATAATGGATCAAAATGATGCTTTGTTATTGGGGGTTTTTTTGGCGTGCAGTTGTCTTTTCTGTATTTAACGGTTCAGGTTGTTTTAATTTCTTTCGTTTCTGTTGCCATTGTGTATAAATTTTATAACCATAAAAACTGCCCCAGCCAGCAGCAGGGCGCCAAAAATGGGAAAACAGTTTTAAGTCAATATTCCATGAAGACTTTGGGCCCTTGAATCACATGGAGTTTTTATAGCTGGCCCTTGAATTAACTTGTTCTGGCGTTGGCGGTGTTATGTTTTCATGATGAGTCATATTTGTAACATTAATTTTTTTGTCTGTTCCCTCTGCAATTTTCTTCCTGCTTCAACACGCCCAGGATTTTTAATGGTCTCCGCCTGATCGCGTTTTTTTGGTGATTTTCTAGCTTGGGTTTCTTTCTCCACCTGATTCAGTGTTTTCGGTTCTGAGGGTTTTCCAGAATCGTTCATTTTGAAGGGAAAAAAATCTATATGATTAAAAAATTATTAATCCCGATAATGGCGATAACAATGTTCCAAATCTGTAATATTAGATCACAGCCTAGAGACTCTAAAAGACTTTGTTAAAACAGGATCTTGCGTTAAATCATTTCGTAAGATCTTGTTCAGAATCAATGGGAGCAAATCTACGACTAGTTTAGTGTACAAACTAAGAACCGTTTGCCCCACACTTTTACCAGCTAGACCCCCCGCTGCGCTTCATACCTGTTATGAATACTTAAAATTTCGTGGCGACATCTGTTGAATCTGTTCTAAAAGCTAATTCATTCCGTGGGAAATGTTTTTTTTCCCGCATGCTGCCAAAGAATACAGCCTTTCCTTTTGGGCAAAATAGCTTGATCATCAACTTGGTCATTCATAAGTTCAGGAAGGTTTTGGCTGCCTTGTAGGTAGTAGATCATCGCTGTTCATGTTTTTTTATATTAATTATAATTATTTATTTTTTAAAATGAGCACCGAAAAAACTATTGCTAACCTGTATACCATTCTGCTGTTATTGGGGGTCTAAATGTAGGATACCAATGCTTGGTAAAGCCTGTTAAGAATTAAACCAGCAGATCTTGGCAAACTAGACTTGAGGATTCAGCAAAGCTGATTGCTATTGTTGCAGCTTTGTTTGCTAAAGAAAGATTTTCTAGTAAGCAAGGAATATTCCAGAGAATATAAATATGTAAAAAAAAAAACCCTTTATAAAAAAATGGCTTCCCCGCAATAATGATAGGGGGCGCGGTGGTGATGCGCTTGCTTTTAGCGGAAGTAATTTCGCATTAAGTAAACTGGGAATGACGGCGAGAGAAAAAGACATAACAAAGCTATGGAGCAACTAGCAGTGCACAAGACGCCTATGAAAAGGCAGAGACTTGAGCAGTTAGATTTTATTAATGACACACTGAAAAGACAAGGGGCATGCAGCTTACACATTTAAAAATGTTTATCAAGCAATAAAACAATATTATCTAGTAACAGGGAAACCGGGCCAGACATTGCCCCACCAAAATCAGTGACTTTTATCAGCCATCAGAAAAACAAAAGATTCAAGAAAATCGCGTTTATTGTCGTTGGGAAGACCGTTGTGTATTTTGTTGCACATAATATTGGCTGAATAAAAATGAACAAAATCTATTATTCGCCCAAAGGTATTGGAAGGGCATCACAGCAATTAAAAAGCTAAGCCAGCGGCAGGGGTCAGTGAACAAAAAGCAAAGGGAATGGTTATCAAACAAGCAATTTGGCAAATTTATTTACCTGCCCCTAGACGAATACAGAGACCACACTTTGTCAAAAACAACTCCAAACGACACCCTCAAATGGACCTTCTATATTTACCCTCTGATAGGATAGACGAAAAAGATTTAAGTACGCAAATCCACAGTCATTGACATGGCTTCAAGATACAAAGATGCGGAGCCATTAACACAAAAGATGCTTCTGCTGTTGCTGTTGCATACAACTGATATACCAACGAGGCCCTTAACTTTCCTCGCAAGTTCAAGCGAGATGGAAAAGAATTTAAAGGCCAAATGAACAATTATTGTTAAAACACAGAGTTACTATTAGAAGAGGCATCCCAGGATTCACAGATCACAGGCTTTAGTTGAAAACTTTAACAAACATTAGCTGAAAGACTTTTTTTCCTACCATTATCACAGAACTGATTGACAATTCTCGCAACACAGAATGGGTTAGAAAGATTGCCCTCAGTTTTGCGCGCAATGAATAATGAAGAAAATTTAAAGGGCTAAAAAAACCAGTACAAGCAATCAAAAGACAAAAAATAAATGTTGCTGAAGGAGATCTTTATCCAGCAAACTATTACCATTTGGTTTGAAAGTAAGGTACCTTTATTACCCGGGGGAAACAGAAGGGGACAATCGCATCAGGGGAACCGATCCGGTTTTTGGGTGTTGACCCAATAAAAAAAAAAGAATTGTAAAGATAATCCGCCCGTGTATTTTTTACGAGAAACTGACACAACAAAACAACCAGCTCCTCAAAGATCTTTTGTGAAAGAAGAACTGCAGATAATTCCGCCAGGCACAGTTCCGCTTTAATTAATTTAAAGGTTCTCCAGTGCCCAAATTTCATATGAAACTCTGGATTAACAAACACCCGTTTTGTGGTTTGTTCTATCTAATGACCTTCTTTGTTACAACTGTTGTGTTGAAACTCATGTAGATTAGATCGAAGTTTTACGTTTTCATGAGAAAGTCTTATTGCCAACAATGCTCTTTGTAGTTGCCATGTGATTGTTTTGAACTGCACAACGCTGCGAGATATTCCCTTTGCTTTCTTAATGATTTTCCCTGGCTCGAAATACTGTACATTTTGAAACCCTTTGCCCCACATACTCCTTGATCACCTTTCCAGATAATTCATCCTTCATCTTTCCTAAAACCTTCTTGTATAGTAATTGATGTAAAGGCGAATCTTTAGATAATCGGACGTGTCATACCATCCCGCATGTCCTTTAGCTACTTCCATTCCATTCTTTAAGATGTCTTCAGTAGGATATCTATAACAAAACTATCTGTATCTGTGTAAAGCACTCTGGACTCAGGATACGAGGGGTTAAAGTAGTCCATAAAAAAACTCTAACATCAAAAGCTTTGATAATTCTAAAACAGTAAACCCAATAAAAACGGGCTTGTCCAATTTGACTTTTTTTTTTCATCATTATGCCAAAAAGGTGATCATAAATCTTCTGAAGTCCTGATAATTAGGTTTTGAAGTCAGCTTAATTCTTCGTTCTCTCTGGTGACTAATCTGACATCTTGCGCTTGTGCGGATTCTCCAAGTCTTTCCAAAACAGCTGTTTTTTCATCCTTGAAAAATCTTTTTCTAAGCATCTGGGATTTAGTTCTAAGATCAGTGTTCTTCATGATGGGATGGTTTCAGAACTGTTCTTGATCAAAAGCAATTATGCGATGGACAGCTGTCAACTTCAAACCATGTCTTAAATAAAAATTTTAGAAGTCTGTAATGGCAGACATAATTTTTTTTGCCTCGAAGATTAGGCCCCAAGTTTAGGCGGCTCTCTTGGATCCATCTTTAGACTTTCTGCTGCTAATGGATAGTCATTATGCAGGTCATGGAGTTCATGAGGATATTCTAAGTCAACTTCTAGAATGAAACCATGCTGCTGATCAGGCGTTAAACTACCCAACCACTTTAATGC
Organism: Conus ventricosus; assembly: GCA_018398815.1. NCBI lineage: Eukaryota > Metazoa > Mollusca > Gastropoda > Neogastropoda > Conidae > Conus > Conus ventricosus. Next base: position 45,613,172 of record CM031627.1, read on the forward strand.
TTTTTGAATATTATTTGTACCTGTGTACATTTTAAAGTTGCGTAATGGAAGTGATTGCGCCATTGCCCATCCATACAGATTGTTTGCATCTAAATACATAAGATAGTTAGACCTTTTACTTGGATCATAATCATCTAGGTATTTGTTGTTTGCTTTACAGTAATGATGCGACGCCATACTAATTCCTCCGCGCAATCCGTTTTCAATCATCTGAATCATTGGTAAATCTGACAATAAATCAATCTGTACTCCAGTAAACTTTAGGAAAGCGTCCCAGCTCATCCCAGGCGCAGAAATATAATGCGCGGATCCAGGCTGTAATGTTTCATGCAGGTCTTTCTGTAATTTTCAAAGACGTCCGCCAACAAACATACATCGGCCATCAAGTATGCATCATGATAGTCTCCCATTGTTTTACACTCTAACTTCTGCCACGCATCTTGAGCATGCTGGTAATCAGAATCACTATGCCCTTTCCTCTGAGACTAGAAAAGAACGCATCTTTAGGTGGAAGTGTATCTTCGTCAAACCTTTCCCAACTGTTCATGTACTCATAAGGGTAAACGCCCTTTCTAACGAGAGTTGAGTCAAAATATTCTTCCGTTATTGGGCAGGACTTTAAGGACATAGCCAGTGAGTCTAATGAACCCATCATGTGCTGCATAGAGTCATAAAAAGACATGTTATTTAAAGTGAAACACATGTACTTTTCTGATGACTGTGCGATGCATGACACCCTAAAGGCATCGTCTACTGCTTTCATTATAAGGTGAGAGTCGTAAACCTCGCAAGTTGTGAAAGAATACAGGCAGCTTCCATGTCTTTGGATCAAACTTTAGTTGAAGATTGCATTTGTTATGCGCCGCTCCTCTGAACTTTCCGCTAATGTGATCATGGTCTCTTACTGTGGGGTTTACACTCTTGGGCGTTAGCTCTAAACCGCAAATCCAACAATGCGTGGCTGAGTCATACTGTTGTTGGTCTTCAGGCGTCATTATGATTTCAGATAAATTCAGATTATTAGAACAATCATTACGCACTTGCTGCATGCGCTGTAAAAATCTTCTAGCCGCATTTGGGCCTCTGTATAATTCTGGCGTTGAATGAGCGCCATCCGACCTAACAATAACAAAAGCAAATGAACAAATCTGATGATTACTCATTAAGACTGTTTTTCGAAGTTTTTGCGGCGCTGGCCTTCATAAGGAACAATGAGTGTTTCAAAGGGTCTGCGAAAAACTACGTATGGGAATTTTGCCCCTTTTTTCCCCAGTTTTTTTAAAAACAAATTTTAAAACTGCCTTCGGGGGGCGTAATTAGTTCTGTATTACGTAAAGGGGGGCCCGTTTAAAATTTTTTTCTTATGTTCGCCGGGGCATGAAAAAGAGGCTTTCCCCTTTTTAAAACTTTTTCCCTGCTAATTTCCCTTTTTTGTCCCCCATTTTTTAAAGTATGCTGCTTTAATTTTTTTACTCATTGTTCGTATCAATGTATAATGTGGCACCCCCGCGGGGTTTAAAAACATTAGTTTTAAGTAAAACATGTTTTTTTGCGGGCTCGCCAACCTTTGGGACTGTTTTTGGGGCCCCTTTTAAATTTGGGCCACCAAATCTTTTTCCCTCACCCCCATTTTTTAACATTAACGGGTTATTGGTTTTTTTTTGTTCTTAAAAATTTTTCAATTTGATCTACATAAAAAAAAAGGGAAATTCCACAAAAGTTAAGCTTTGATGTAAGGGCGAAGTTAGACATTTCCCTCGGCGTTTTTGCGGGCGTAATGCCCCTTGCAAGAACAAACCCCATAAAACATTTGTTTCTGAATTCTTATTTTAAAAACTGTTTTTTTTTTGCGCTAAATGCGGGAGGAGGGGAAAATGTGAGATTGCCTACAATGGGTGCATACTTAGACTTTTTTTTAAATCTGATCTCTAAGACTTCGCCCCCCCCGCCCAACCCCAAGCCTCTCATTTTGGGGTTTTCTTCAGCGCCCCGTCAAACGGTGAAAAGGGGGCCCATTTTGTTTCCCCCAACCGGGTTTTAAAAGGCTTAGGGGAAAGAATTTCTGCTGTTTTTTTGAGACCCAGACTTCAAGGTTTTCCTCTTTTTTTGGGTTACATAGTCTTTTTTTAAAAACAGCTAACTTACTTTAATGGGGTCTATTTTTTAGTTTCCCCGGAATTTGAGAAATAGAAAGACAACCCCTTCCCCGAAACGGCCCCCCGGAAAAAAACTTCTAAACCCAATATCATTAAATTGCTCTTGAAAAATTTTTCTTGCTTTGTTTTCAAAAAATTCGTCTTGCCCTTCATAAAACTTGGGCCATGTTGAGTCCTTTTTCAAAATAAAAAATTTTTATTTAAATTAAAAAAAATCCCTTAATCAAATTTCAATATCGACGGTTTTTTTGCGCTTGGCCCTATAAAACAAAAGGGTTTTTAAAACACCTTTTGGTGTTGTTAATTTTGAGCTGTTTAGAAGATTTTTAATGCTCGTTTACTTTTTTTAAGCATTCCTTTTTTATCTGCCGGGGTCGGGCTTTTGGGAGAAAAATTGTCCTCGCCTTTTTTTGGGGAAAGACCCAAACTTTTGTTTTTTGTAGAAATAAAAATTCGGCCTGTAAACCCGATTTTTTTCTTCTTTCCGGATGTTTGATTCGGGCAAAGCGTTTAAATTTTTTGGGTAATTTAAAAAAGCTAAGTTTAGCCGTTTTTAAAGTTAACCATAGCTGTGGCTTTTGGAGTTTTTTTTTTTAAATTTTTTTGCCAGCCGCCTTACAGCTAAGGGAACCCAAAGCCAAAGACAAAAGCAAACCCTAGAGGTAAAGCGCGGGGTGCGCCTATGCCTTTTTGTTTTGGGGCCCAAAACACTTTTTTCCTGCGGGATGGGAGCACTTATAGTCGATGCCCAGTATTTCATATGAAACCCAGCATTAAAGGCCCCGAATCCCTTTCTTTTGGTTTTGCTGAAATTTTAAAAAGGCCCTTTGGCCTCTAGTACTTGCTGCATTTGTGAAATTTTTGGTTTAATCTAAAGGGTTTTTTACTTTCGGGGTTTTCTATAACAGCAGATTGCCGGCAACTCTTTTTTTGGGCGGCGCTGTGGGACTTTTTGGAAAAACTTGAAACGGAAAATGCTTTTTATAAAAAAAAAAAAATTTAGTATTGTATATTTTTTAATTTCTGTTATTTTCAATTTTCCCAGCTGCGCATCATTTAAAAAAAAAAAAATTTGTACTTTAAGGGGTTTAAAATAAACTTCTTCTTTTTTAAATAAATTTTTTGAATGTTTTACGTCCTTACAGTTTTTCCCCCGCTTCCATGAAACCTGATTATCCTCGTTGCCCTTAGGTCTCCAAAAAACCGTATTTTGTTGTTAAAAAAACATCAAGCCTAACTTTGTGAAGATTTTTAAACTTTGACACTGGGTCTGCTTTTTGGATTTCTACCCTTCCCGCCCCCAAAAACAGTTTTCTTTTTTCATCAAAAGGGAAAAGGGTTTTAAGCCCGCTACATAGTTTTGGGTTGGACGGCCCTAAATCGAACATTGTATTTTCGTTATTTTTGGTTTTAAAAAACTTTTTCCACTTCCTCTTTTGAAGGGTTTTCCTTCTTTTTCACACAGCAAAAAAATACCCTTTAAAAGCGTCTTGCTGGACGCAAAACAAAAATTCCATTGTGTCTGCCCTGTTTTCGGGGGATATGTTGTATGATGAATCACTCTGTCGAAATATTTTCCCTTAATTTTGGCCCTGATATTGGTGTTCAATACCCTTGCAAAATTTAGGGTTGCTAACAACGCCCAAACTCAAAAAACGAGAGGTCGAAATGAGTACTTTGTTCTGTCTGATAAATATGATAACACTTTTTGATTCTTTTTAAAAGGGTTAGTTCATATGCCCAATCGTTTTTTAAATGCCCCTTTGGAAAGTACGGGCCCCATGCGTTTTTAACCAAACTAAAAAATCAAAGGGAAAGGAAAAAAGCGTTTTCCAAAACGAAAAATTTACAGCCAAAATATTTTTTGAGGGTTTTTTAGTATCTGGGGCCCACCCTTATTCTAGGGTTTTGGGTGCTCTTAAATTTTCTTTTCCCTTGAAACGAAAGATCACCCCTTTTCTTTCCCCCGGTTAGCCATAGATAAAAAAAGGGTTTAAAAAAAATGTCTGCATTGTGTAAAGAAAAAAATTTCTTGCCCCTCAATTTTATAAAAAATTTTTTTTAACAATTGCCCGCCCCAAATTCGGGAAACAACTTTTCCGTTTGGGGTTTTTTGGTTGAATCAAGTACTTTTTGGGAAAGAAGACGCGCAAAACCCCTGGCACAATCACTTCATCTGCCCCTGGCCCGGGAAAATTTAAAGTAAAAATTTTGTCTGCACAAAGTAATGGATTTTTTTGGAACAGAAAATTTTCCCGGGTTTAAATTTCCCTTCCACGCCAAAGGGTTCTTTCAGTCTTCTTTTGCGGGGTCAAGAATCAAGCCATTGAAGTAACATTTTTTTATAAAACAAAATAAAAAAATTAATTATTAAAGAAAAAAGGCAGGCTTTTAAAGGGATGAAGTTTAAATAAATTTTTTTGTCGTGGAGACGCAGGGGGTTGTTTCCCCTTGGGGGGCGGCATCGCTCGGGGCTCTCTTCCCTGATGAATTAGCAGAAATCGGGAGCCCATTCCCAAACAAGTCGGTTAAAAAACAGAAAAAAGGGTTTTAAAAAAATCTTTTGGTACCAAAGTTTTAGGTCAAGAACCCCCTGAATTTAAAAAGACCCAAATGTTTTTGGGAAATTAAAAAAAAGTTTTCATTTGTTTGGGGAGGAGTGACCAAGGAAAACTTGTTCAGTTTAAACAACTAAAAAAGCCCCACAAAGTTTTTAGCCGTGGGTTCAATTGGGAAAAAAGACTCAGTGGAAAGATCAAAATCCCCTTTGGCCTTGTTGGGTCAAAAAAAGGGGGGAAGGCAGTTTCTAAATTTCAAAAAAACACGGCAAGAACCCCAACAGAAACCAAATGCAAAAAAAGGAAATTTTTAAAGAATTAAATAAATCAGCAGGTTTTTTAAATAAATTTAAAGAAGCAAATCCGGGTTTTTCAAAAAAAAACCCAAGCGTTAAAAACTTTTAAAACGACTAAACCGTTTACCCATGCGAGAATATTAGCCCTTGTTTCACTTTAAAAACCATAAAAGCGAAAAAAAACAAAAAAATTTTAGAAAAAATAGGTGAACTAGAGAGCAATAAAAAGAAAAAGAAAAAATTTTTGGGAGGCTGAAACCGCATCGTGGGGCCGTTTTTTTAAAGAAAAAAAAAACCCCAAAAAAAAAAAAGATTTTAAAAACCCAAGAAAGATCACAAAAATAGAAGTGCTAACTACTAACCAAACCCAAATTTCGAACTCAAGTGAATAGAAAAGAGAAACTACCCAAAAAATTTTTAAATATGAAGAAAACAACCCCTAGCAAAACGAATCCAAACCCCCTTTTTGGGGAGAGCAAGGGTCCCATTAGCAAGCGTTATAAGGGCCTTGGGAAAATTTGCAATAAGAAATTTGGAAATGGCAATTACGGGCGGGGTGGTGCGGGGCCCACCCTCCACCGCCATCCTCCCCGCCGATAAATCATGGGAAAAAAAAACAGCTTGATCATCTTGCAAAATTTTTTAAAAAAATTTACCCCGGAAAAAAGGCAAATAGACCTCTTTACCGGGAATAGGGGAATTTATTGTCACGGCTTTTGTCTAACTGCAAAAAAAGTAGTTGGTTTTTATGGCCGAGCACTTAGGGGAATTAGTTCTTGAATATTTGGGTTACTTTTTAGAAAGATAAAGACCAAGTAATCCTTTGCCAGTTAACCCCAAAAAACAAGGCTGTTTTTTTATTTTCCCATGGTCATCCCCAACAGACCCCGGCGAGCTATGCTGAGTCTTCAATGTTTTTGGGGGGTTTGGGACTTGGGGAATTAGATAAATTTAAAACGGGGGGTGTTTGTTTACTGCTTGTAAAATTACTGGCTCAGAATTTATGTCTTTTTTCCCCAACCCTTCTGTCATTCCCTGCTATAAAATTTTTAAAATTTTTATTTTTTAATTTTTTTCCCCACCGGAGTCTAAGGTCAGAAGGCAACATTTTATAAACCATGCCAACGCAAAGTCTACTTTCGATCTTGCTTTGTAAAACATGTTGGTACCTTTGAATACTTGAAGGTAAATCAACTTTTTTAAAATTTAATAGCGTTCCCAAATTTGCTAATATTGTTTTTTGCGCGTCAAAGCCAGTAAAAGGGCAGTTATGCTTGTCTTGCCCGTGGGGTTGGGGACCCTAGCAAAAAAACCAAAGTAAGTTTCGAAAAGTCCTTTTATTCGTTTTTACCCCCCCTAGTTTTTGGGCCCCTTTGAAGCGTTTTAAGATAAATTTTTGGGCCATTTTGTTTTATGCTCGCTCATGGACCAGGGCCCGAAACCCAAAATTTTTAAAGGAGAACGCCGGGCAAAAATTAAAACTTTCTGTGCCCTCCCCCGGAAAAAAAAATGACCCTATGCCATGATTAAAGATCCCAAAAATTTTTCTTTTAAAACCCTGTTTGGAATTTTTAATATTGAATTCGGTTTTTCAGATCCTTTCAAAAGCCTTCCCTGGGCTATTTTGTTGCGGGTTAAAAAAGGGTTTGGGATTTGGTAATGGCGCCCTTGCAGTTCAGACAAAATTCTTTTGAAAGGGGTAATAAAAATGAAAAACGTACACGACCCCCAACCCAAAAGGGTCAAAGGTGAATTTTTAAAAACCGCAACGACAATCCACACCCAGTTGAAAAGCGCAAAAAACAGCAAATTTTAAAATGGTTTTGATAAAAAACTGCATTTGGATGACTAACCCACGGGTTTTTTGTTGTCGTTTTCAATTTGGGGGGTTAAGATTTGATTAAAAGGAGTACTCCCCCTTTTTAAGGGAAAGCGAAAAGTCTGGGGCACAGCCAAAGTCGAGGGTGGGCCCTTTCTTTATTTTTTTAAACTTTAAGTCGGCCCCCCAAAAGAAATTTTTTGCCTAGAAAATTTGAATGCACTCATTTTTAATTTTTTTTAAAAAAAGTTTGTAACAATTAAAAAAAACTCAGACAGTCCCTTTGTTTTTAGAAAACATGCTATTGGGAAAAAAAATTTCGGGGGGGGAAACGGTCGCGCCCCTGAATAAAATTTTTCAAAGTCGAAGGGTTTTTATAAGCGAAACCAAGGGGAAAAAAAAAAGGGTTATAAAAGTTGGGGGTCAAAAGCTAACCCGTTTTTAAAAATACCTGATGGGTTTTTTCGGGTTTTTGGGTCACTAAAAGAAGCAATGAGAAAATTCGGCATTACCCCTCAAAAAATTAAAAAATTTCAAATCTAAAAACAATAATTTAAAATTTGAACCCGAAAAACAGGGTTTTTTATTTGATAAAGAGCAGCCCAAAATGGTTAGGGCTTTAAAAGGTTTAAAACCCCCCATCACTAAAAGATTTTTTGTTGCCCCCAAACAAAAATACTTTTAAAAGGGGGAAAATTCCCCCCGATCTTGCATTACAATTTATTTTTTTTTTGTTCCTTTGGATGACCCAAAACACTGATTGGGAAAAATTAAAGTTGGGGAAAACCCTCCCCAAAAGTTTTAAGAAACTTTCCCGGGAGGGGAAAACTGCATATTGGGGATTTTGAAATTATACAAATCCCTAATTTTAAAAAGTTTAAAAAAATTAGTTTGGGGGGAGGGTTGGAAATTTCCCCTTTAATATAAAAATTGCAGACAAAACAGGGAAAATTGTGAATGCAAAAACCAAACATTGTTTTGGGAAAAAAAATAATAAACTTTACTAAAAATGTCGCGGGGGCCGAAGAACCAGGAGTTTCATTAGCGCCTGTTTGGGGGTATAACTTTAAAATTTAAAAAACCTTTCAGATGTTTCGGAAATTTGAACAGAACGGTTTAGATAGGCGCTTTTGGATGGTTTTGAAATACATAAAGTGGTGATTTAAAAAAGCAAAGGGTTGGCGACAGCAAAAAAAAATTTCCCAAAAAGAACCCAAATGCGCAATCTAGAGGCAAATAAAAGTTTGGGCCCGTATGAATATAAAAAAGGTTTTTTAAAAACCCGACCTTAAATGGCAAATTTTGAACCATAAAATTTTTTAAAGGGAAATAAAATTTTAAATTTATAAAACCCCTTTAAAATTTTTTGGGCCCCAAAAAAGTTTCAGAAAAGCATTTTAAAATCTTTCCCTTTACAAGAAAAACTTAAGCCAGATGACAAAAGTCGGGAAAAAGATTTTAAAAAGCCTATGGGAAAAAACAGTACATCCCCACAGAAAGAGAAGCGGTTTTTTAAAAGGCTTCTACAAAATTTTCAGTTTAATTTCCCCAAAAGAAATTAGGAACACGTTCACAAAAATATTTTTAAAAATTTTTGTCTTTAAAAAAAAAGGAGGGGGGATGGGGTTGTGGGCGTTAGGGGGACGTCCTTTTTTAAAAAGGGAATTTCTAATTTGCCCGGCCAAAAATTAGGCCGTTGACAGTCTTAAAGTTACTGTTGTCATTCTTTAAAAATGGGAGGATTTAAGGGCATAAAAAACAAACAACAAAATCAATATTAGTCCCCCCCCCCCCCCAAATTTGGGAAACCCAAACTTACAAACACTAAATTTTGGGTTTTAAACCCTTTCAAATTTGACCTTATAGGATTTTAAATTTTTACTGGGAAAAAGTTTTAAAAGAGGACATGATAAAAAAATAACCCGGGTTAAAATTAAGGTTTTGTTAAAAACTATTTGGAAACAGTTAAAAAATTTTTGACAAAAAACCCCCCCCAATTTTTTTTCCTTTAAAATTTTTGGGGACAGACGGTTGTGGAAAAAAAATTTTTTTTCCTCGACCTGTTACAAACAGTTTTTTTTTATAATTTTAAACATATTTTTGGTTTTTTTGTCCCCCCAAAATTAAATGGGAAAAAAGCCCTTCATATAAAAAGGTTTATAAGGAAAAGATGAAGGGCATATATTTAGTTAATCCTAGCCCAAAAAAAACTTAGTGAGTGTTTGAACAGTTTTATAGACTGTTTTTTAAAGGGAAATCAGACAAATATTTATTATAGTGACGTTTTGGCCGAAAAAAAAGGGCATAGTTTAAAAAGAGAAAAAACTTTTTCGAAAATTTGCTTTTTAGTGGGAAAACCCTCTGGGAAAAAGTGTGTGGATTTTTTTCAAAAATATAAAATAGTTTTAAAAAAACTTTTTGGGGAAAAAGTTTTAAAGGGCTGTTGTTTTTATTTTACATGAAAAAACAAAGACTCATTTGAAGAATGGTTTTCGCGAAAAAAAATGTTATTTAAAATGGCCAAAAAACATAGGATTTAAACCAAAAAATGAAATCCCGAAAAGTTTTGTAAATTAGTATTGAAAAAAGGAAAAAACCCTGCACAGTATGTTTGTTGGGAGGGTCGTTTTTTTTTGGTTACTTGTCGAAACAAGGAAAAGGGGGGCTTTTTGGGCCTTTCCCCCCAAAAAACTTGGGGGAAGTAGCAAGTGACCAGGATTGGTAAAAAAACTGTTCCTTGGGATGTTGTTTAAGGTTGGTTCCCTTCGTGGCCAGTACCGTTACAAGGCCTAGAAAAATTCCCGCCCTTTCATGGGTTTTCGTCGCCAAATTTCCCCCCATCAGGTGGGATTCGGAAAAAACCGACTTTTTATTTTTGGTCAAGAAAAAAATTTGTATGGAGGTTTTTCGTCGATAAATTTAAAAAATTTGGCCCCAAACCCTTATCGTTATGTAGAGACGGGAAATTTAAAATGACAATGACTTTGACCAACCCGAATCTTTGGTTAGACTTTATTTTATTAAATAATTTCCATGCGGCACAAACCGAAAGACCTTGAAGTTCCCCAGTGACAGCCCAGGAAGAAATGGTAAACAAAGGGCATCAGGGGTTTCCCGCACACCACGGGCTATGAAAGCTTGTCAGAGAAAAATGGGTTTAGTGGCCCAAAAAGGGCTTTTCCAAGCAAACCCCAGTGATAAGACCAAATGAGAACCCGAGAACAAAACTGGGAAATTTCCCCTGGCAGAAAAGAAAAGAAAGATGGCCACCCTACATGTAGGCTGTTGAACCAAATTTTTTCATGGTTGGGTAAAAAAACGTTTAATTTAAAATCTCAAATTTTCTGCTACAGCAATACTGACGTGGTAAACCAAAACAGGGGTGAGCAAACAGCAGATTAGCAATCCAAAAAAATTTTTTCAAAGTCTCCCTTTTAATGCCAAAACCAAATGGCAATAACCCAAGGGGTTTCCTTGTGTGGCGCAACACCCACCACCCAAAAAGAAAACTGTGTACACATCAGAGGGGATCACTGGTGCATGAGGGAAGCACCCCTTTGTGGGGGGCTGAGCAATTTATCTTTTCCGGGCTGTTTTTGGGGAAAATTTTTTTTTAAGCACAACTTGTAATTGGAGGCAAAAAATTTTGTTTAACCCTTTACTGGCCCGACACAAAACCAAAAGGGAAAAAATTCAACTGGGTTTTAAACCCCCCGATGGGCCACCTTATGCAGACGTGGTAAATTCTTTTAAAACCCAAAGAACCAAGATTTTTATGGGGGGAAAAAGGATATATTTTTAAAAGGCTTTTTTAAAGGGAGAAAAAAAAGACAATTTTACCCCCAGTACTTTTTAAAATTTTTTTTCAAATATCTTTTCGCATTACGGGTTTTAAATGTTTTTGTGAATTTGTTTAAAAGCATTTTTAAACCCAAAAGGATTTTTTTGTTAATCCCCAGAGTTTTTTTAAATTTTTGTAAGGGGCAAAAAATTAGCCCCTGTCAAGGTGTATTAAAAGGTTTACTTTTAAAGATTTAATTAAACAAATTGGGGGTTGTATACTTGATGCGAAAGAAATATGGCAGTGTGAAGGTTTGCCCCCGGGAAGATAAGAAAACTGTGGTAAAAAACCCACAACGAATCCCCCGATCCCGAGGGTTACATGCCGGAGCTGGAGAAGAGATCCCAGGAAACGATTTTCTGCACAGGGAAAGGGGTGAAACCTTTAAATACCAAATTTTAGGACAGGTCGTATCAAACACATCAGTTCATCATTTTCGATGTGGGGGATGGCCCCGGGGCCCTCCACGGGATTACCCTGGAAAAACAAACTGTAGATGCCCCCACTGGACAAACCCCAAAAATCGGGAAACCTTTGCGACAGTTTTTTCATCCTCTCCATTGAAAACAGTCTTGAAAACCATTTTCACTGAGTGTAACAGGGGGCGAAGCCTTTTTTGATGGGCAACGATTGTGAGACTCGGACAAGGGTTTTTCACTGGGCCTTTTCCTGCTGTTTTAAAGGGACCATACCATCCAGGTTAATTTTAAAATCGCTGTGCATCTTCACATCTTTTAACTGCTGCAGTAAAGTACATGGAGCGGGAATTTTTTTGAGGCAGCTGGCCCCCACGGAATTTAAACCCCACATCAAGTGTTTTATTACACTGTTGCTTTTGCCCCACATTCTGACCGTTAGAACACCCCAAGCCCGTTTCAAAGGGTGCTCCAAAATGAAATCATCGCTATTTTCCCGGGCCTTCCCGTCGAAGTCCCCAAAACCCAAAATGTAATGTTTCCAAAGTTTCATCATCATTAACCCCCGGGCATGCCTGTGCACTAGTAACTTTTTCTCAAAAAGTTTAAAACGTGTTTTTGCTCAAAAAGTCACATTTGGGGAAAAACCAACCCTCAGAATGATAGGAGTTCCCCCGGGACTTTTGGGGTCACAATACATGGGGAAATTTTGGGGTTACATTTCCCATGTGAAAAAAACCAGTAAACGCTGTCCGGTATGGTGAAGTGGTTGAGGGGATTCGACTGGGGGGGTACAGCTTGAGAAGAAAATCACCCAAAAGTTTTTAATCTGAATTGCAAGTGTAGCGGGCCCCCAATCCATTTCACCAAAGCCGTTTTAAAACCCAGCCCCCCAAACCTAAGCGACCTCGAAACAATTTGCTGTTCAAAATTCGTCCTACGAATTATTTTTTGTAGTAAATCACAGTATTGTCAGACCCTTACGGGGTTGGAAATAACATGAAAGGTCCCCCGGTACCCCCCTGAAATGAAAACCCCAAAGTTATACGAAAATGAAATATTTCTTTAAGAAAAACAGGGGTGCGTTTTATTTCCCTTTTTTTTTTCTTAAACAAGCCCCCTGCAGGTCCTGTTTCGTGCACGAAAAAATAAAAACTTCAGTGTATGGGAAATTTAAATAAACCCAAAACCAGTTGGAAAACTTTTGTTAGTTTGGGCGCCACCATTCCCCCGGCCCCTTTAGGACTGCTGAAGGGACAGTGTTTGTTTTATCCCCTCCTTTTCACACTCTTCTTAGATTGCACTGCCGAAAAAGATGGAATTTGTTTAAATTTTAAAAGAAAAGAACAGGTTTTAGCAACCCGCTTTGGGATTTGGGAAGGGTATTTAGGGGGGCACAGAACACAGAAAAGGGGCATGTTTTTGGAAAGTATAGAGAACGTGAAAGAAATGAATTTTGAATAAAGGGGGCAAGGAATACGGATCTGGTTTTTGGGCCCCCTGAATACACCCTTGCCCGTATCCTTAGATAAATTATATCCCCTTTTAGGTCCGGGGATCGGCCTGCTATCACCACAATATTCAAGTCTGTATGTCTGATCAACGCTAACCATGACGACTCGTTCGAACGCAATGTGAGTTCCACACTGGGGGGCAAATTGTGAATCCGATATGGTACATGATATGTCCAAAAATGCTGTCGTATATGTATGGGAATTTTTGGATTTGATTGCTTGAATGGTAAAATGTTGCGTAACTTTGTTTTTGGGTTATTATCGACATTGAATTTGCAAGTGACTCAAAAACAATGATTGAAGAAACACATAATCACATCCCAGTGACATATGAGTGCGGCCCAGTCCTTTTAATAAACATATAAATGGTCCATACATTCCGTCACTGAAAACCCCACCAGAAGTGATGGGTATTGAATATGAGCACGCACATACATCCCTTTTCCACCTGCACTGATGCTACGAAATCGGTTGACCCCCGCACAAATTCCCATATACCACTCCCTGGTTTGCTGTAAACTGTAGCAAGTGTTCGTAGTCACATTTTGGGAAAAATTTTTCTGTAAAATATTGTCCCCGAGTTGTTTGTTTTCATGAGATAGTCTCCACCTGGACAGCCGTCCTGATTTTCGGAGAATGCAGTAGCGTTGACTCTGTGGGTGTTGTGACTGCGGTAAAACCTGTGCAGATACCAACAATGCACCAAACAAACACGTCAAAGAAGCACGTACACGTTTTATTCCGTGCGTATACTGCTATCAGTCCTCCTTGCATGTCCTAACACAACAGCCCGGGGTCAGATTCCCCCTTATCGGTTAAATTCATTCCCCCTCTTCTACTATTCTTCATGGTTTACCTAAAAATTTCTTTAGGGGCTTCCTCGCCCTCCAACCGTCATATGACCCCTACCCCCCCCTTTCTTCTATGTGTGTGTGTGTGTGTGTGTGTGTGTGGGGTGTGTGTGGGTGTGTGTGGGGTGTGTGTGCTTGCGTGCGTGCGTGCGTTCGTGCGTGCGTGCGTGCGTGCGTGTGTGTGTGTGTGTGTGTGTGTGTGTGTGTGTGTGTGTGTGTGTGTGTGTGTGTTGTGTGTGTGTGTGTGTGCGCGAGCACACGTGTGTGCTCAGAATTTAAGGTAATCTGTTCAGAGCCGTCGATTGAGAAGCAATACAAACACAATGCCTCAGATGTCATAAGAAGCTAAAGGACATCTCACCTTCAAAGGCAGCACAAAAAACAACTCAACAGATTTTTGTAACAAGACTTCCTCTTGGTACTTTTTTTTGTTTGTTTAAAGGAGATATCTTAGGCTACCAATGTCACAAGGTAGACACTGTGACCTGCACTTTCCAGCCACACCATCCTCTACAACTCTCCCACCCCTTTATTCCCCCTCTTCCCCCATCTCTCTCTCTCTCTCTCTCTCTCCTGTTGTCTTACAAACTTCAAGTGAGATAAGCAGTACATCACCTCCGTCTCCACCCTACCCCCTCAGCACCTTCCTCCCTCCACATTGTCCCTGCAGTCTGCCGGGTGTTTTCGTAAAGCGCATCAAACCCATATGGGTCACCTGCTTCACTCCTCTTCCACTCCCATCCCTCCCTCGCTTATCTAGTCGTGCATGTGATCACGCTTGGTTGAGACAGGTGGTGTGTGCTGTCTTGTGTACTTCAGAAAAGCTGTCAACGTCTTTCCTTCACCGCTGTCCCCATACTCACCCTGGCCATCGTGCAATCCGCCCATGCGTGATGCAAGAACATTAAGCAGCACGATATTCCTCATACCTACGTCTGAACATGTATTTGCTTCATTTGTATAAAGGCAAAACCCTCTACCAGCATCAAGAGATAGTGTTCTCGAATCTTCTACATATTTCCTCACATGACAGGAGGTGAGGGATGACCATCCCAGTCCAGATCTCCCCCTACCCCTTTGCTTACTAAAACGCCCCCCCCCTCCCTTAGCACACAACAAGGGAAATCAAGTCTTCTGATTTTACTTCTCATACCAAGGGCCGTAAGACTGATCACCACCAGTGAACCCAAGTAAGAAAACAGGTGCAGATCAGATAGGGAAATGATCAGCTCTCCAACTCTAAGATCCTGTGTCAGGTTTCACTGATCAACCCAGAAAACTGCGAGTTGAAACTGTTTCTAGGTCCTGAGACTATGCATTGCTGGTATATATCCAGATGATTAACACCACCACCTTATGGCAATACTTGGTGACATCTATCAAATGGATAGATGAGTATTCTATTATAATAAATTTGTTTGCCACAATTTGGTTGGAAACTGCTAAGATGCTGATTAACATCTTTGTTAAACAATATGTTTGCCAGTGTACAATACATCTGTTACGATACTTTCTAACAGAAAACAGTATGCATATGCTGGGTGAAAATTATTAAGTTGATTCATGAATACTGTTAATTGTCTTGATCATTTGTAGTAGGTGACACTAAGTCTAATCAACATGTTTACTTGGCTAAGTGTATTTCTAGTTGCTTTAACTAAGTTTCATAACTAAAACTGAAGATGTTTGACTTTGACTTTGTTTAGCATTTCATTAGTGTCTTATTCCGATTGTTTAAAATCCACTCAAAGTCTGAGTGAAGAACTAAAATGATGTGGATAAGTATGGCAAATATATTTATACTAGTCTAATCCTTTGTCAGATGAGATCTCACACACTACGAAAGCCAGAGCGCAAGTGTGATAGCTCGACAGCCTGACTCTTAGCTACTTAAGTAAAAAAAATGTTCTGTTTTGTGAATAGATCCTGGTTTCTGTCTCCAGGTCTGCCTGCTACTGGACGGGCACAGCAGCCCAAACAGTCAGCCTGCCCATGGTGAAGGTGAAGGTGAACCAGTCACCTGCCCATGGTAAAGGGGAAACCAGTCAACCTGCCCATGGTGAAGGTGAAGGGGACCAGCCCAGCCCCCCAAGTGAAGGGTGAAGGTGAAACCGGGTCACCTGCCCTTTGGTGAAGGTGAAGGGAACCAGTCAGCCTGCCCATGGTGAAGGTGAAGGTGAACCAGTCAGCCTGCCCATGGTGAAGTGAAGGTGAACCAGTCAGCCTGCCCATGGTGAAAATGAACCAGTCACCTGCCCAGGGAAGGTGAACCAGTCACCGCCCATGGTGAAGGTGAAGGTGAACCAGTCAGCCTGCCCATGGTGAAGGTAAACCCCTTTCAGCCTGCCCAGGGTGAAGGTGAACCAGTCACCTGCCCATGGTGAAGGTAAACCAATCAGCCTGCCCATGGGGGAAGGTGAAGGGAACCAGTCAGCCTGCCCATGGTGAAGGTAAGGTGAACCAGTAAAGCCTGCCCATGGTGAAGGGGAAGGTGAACCAATCACCTGCCCATGGTGAAGGTAACCAGTCAGCCTTTCCCATGGGAAGGTGAACCAATCACCTGCCCAGGGTGAAGGTGAAGGTGAACCAGTCAGCCTGCCCCATGGTGAAGGTGAACCAAATCAGCCTGCCCATGGTAAAAGGTGAACCAATCAGCCTGCCCATGGTGAAGGTTGAACCAGTCACCAGCATCGGAGGGGATCCCCCACCTCCCCTCCAACATCAGGTAAGTTCTGATATTCCCAGTAGACTCCAACTCAACCCATCCAGCATTTCCCCTCTCTAAATGATGAAATCATGTGGTAAACAATCACCCAAACAAAGACAAATTTGACTGAAAGTTATTTGTATATTCACCCCTGTATAAACAAGTGAAGCCGAGGGTGTGAAAATACTTTACTGGTGTTTATTATTGTTTGTACAGTAGTGAATGTTGAATTTATCTCTAATTATGTCGCTCGAAGCTACAATTACTTTAAGGGGCACAGGCCAAAGGGAAAAACAATTTCTTAGCCACTCTTGAGTATTCTCGAAAAATCTTTCAATGCCTAGTACTGGAAAGTTGTTCCTTTCCACCACTAGTAAGAGAGAGAGAGAGTGGAGGTGAAATTTTAATAACAACTTTAATAGAGAAAACATTCCGAGTACTTACCATAGAGTACAACACCTATCCACCTCCAACCTCGTCCAGAATACAAACAAGCACGTCACATACGCAATAAGTCGACCCATGATTTCGATTGGCAGCCACCGGGGCGGGAACTAAAACGCCAAGGGGGTCACGGAAATCGTTGTGACAGAACCTCTCCTCGGGAAAACCGACACGAAATTTTCCCCATCACACCGGGCCCA
>CM031627.1:45630073-45645073 GCA_018398815.1 Conus ventricosus
GCATTTGTGAGTATGTCCAAAGAAAATATTTGGCGAATAAGGGGGTGATTTCACTTCTTTTTTATGCGGATTGGTTATCATATGTCATTATGCACCATATATTTGTCACACTCACAAACTGCTGTGAACGCTTTGAATTGATTGTGCGCTTATATTCTGTATCGCGTGCGCGCGCGCGCGCACACACACCCACACACGCACACACACACACACACACACACACACACACACACACACACACACACACACACACACACACACACACACACACACACACACACACACACACACACACCTATACCACCATGGGAGCTTAATAAAGCACATTTTGATATTGAACATACCAATGTGAAAAAAGATGAAAACATAAACATGTTAGCAAGCTATATCAAATGCCATGTTGAAAAGAACTATTCAAATTATTTGAAAATATACACAGACGGTTCGTGCATTGATAAACAAGCAGGTTGTGCATTCTTAATACCAGACTTAAGAGTAGAGAAATCATTTTATATCGGAATTAACAAATCGATATTTACAGCAGAATTAACAGCGATACTCCTGGCTTTAAATTACCTTTTAAACTTTCCAAAAACAATATTTCAAATTCTGTTCTGTGTTGATTCTAAATCAGCTCTTCAGGCATTAAAAGTTTTTCAACTGCACACAAGACCTGAAATGATCATAGAGATAAGTTGTAAGATACACATGTTAATTGCAAGAGGAACCCATGTAGCTTTTTGTTGGATTCCTTCACATTGTTCTTTTCATTATAATGAAAAAGTAGACAGGGCAGCTAAACGTGGAGCCAAAATAGTTTTGATTCAGAACTGTTTGATTTCCCCTATCAGTACATGAACAGTGTAACTTGGTTAAGTCGCATATCTGGAAAGCTTTTGAATATAGTATGGTAGATCACGTATATAAAGAACAGTTTGATATTAAAAGAATCAAAGAGAATTTTAATCTTAATAGAAAATTACTCTCATCAATGCACAGGTGGAAACTTAATGCATTTAAAACAAAATATGTAAAGAACATAGTTTGC
This sequence comes from Conus ventricosus, assembly GCA_018398815.1. Lineage (NCBI taxonomy): Eukaryota > Metazoa > Mollusca > Gastropoda > Neogastropoda > Conidae > Conus > Conus ventricosus. The sequence goes on from CM031627.1 coordinate 45,631,122, forward strand.
GTATGTGGAAACAAGATTACTCCAGTTCATATTGTTTCATGCAATGATATGAAAAAAATCATTCCAGTATTGAAGCAAAATACTGTGCAGGCCATTTTTCAGTCACCAGCTTTAACGTACGAATTCTTTGTACACTTAGAACGCACCCCTATTGGAAAATACTTATAATATTCTTTATTAACTTTATTTGCGGGGGATAAGAAAGGAAGGAGGGTGGGTGGGGTGGATAAAATTGTCGGGGGGAGGGGGGGGGGAGCAAAGGATTTTTTGTTTTGTTTTGTTTGTTTGTTTTTCTTTTTTCTTTAATACTGTCATCCGTTTTGACTTTAATTGATTAGTTAGTTGTTGGTTATGAGTATTTTGTTTCATGTTAATCTTTTCTTATGACTTGTGTAAAGATATTCACACACTTACACATCCATAACTCTCTCACTCACACACACAGGCACACACACACACACACACACACACACACACACACACACACACACACACACACACACACACACACACACACACACACACACACTCGCGTGCACGCGCACCCATACATATACACATACACACATTATGTGCACGCTCGCAATTACTTCCGTACACATTCACTTTTTTTTTTTTTTTTGGTCTAATATCACGAATAGTGGATAGACGTTAAATGAAGGACACACACACACACACACACACACACACACACACACACACACACACACACACACACACACACACACACACACACACGCCCACTGTCTCTCTGTCTGTCGGTCGGTCTGCCTGTCTGTTTCTCTGCCTTTCTCCATCTGGCTGTACTTCCTCCCTCCCTCTTTCTATTTGCACACAACTTGGATAAATCATCCGGTTGTTGATAACTTTTGCACATCAAGAGCGTGTTTTTTTCTGTTTTTTTTCTGTTTTCTTTTCCTTTCTAGCCTCAGACAGAATGTGATCACATTGCTGGTACATATTCACCATGTGTTATTGAATGTAATCACGATGATTCACATTTCATGAGGTGATGGTGATGTGTGGTGCGCATGTATTGTTATGATCATACTGTAAACATGACCTTGCAAAACCGGGGCATGTTAGAACATGTGTAAATATTCACGCTTATTTTTTTTTTTTTTTTTTTTTTTGGGGGGGGGGGGGTGTCAACCCAGAGGGTAGTAACCGGGATACAAGATGGTTTGCGACTTTTGGGCACATTATGTGTGATTTTGCACCGTTGACTTATGACATGGTCACAAAACAATGTATGTTCTTCCGTCTGCCTGTCTGTCTGTCTCTCTCTCTTTCTCTTTCTGTCTGTCTCTGTCTGTCTGTCTATCTGTCTGTCTGTCTCTCTCTCTCTCTCTCTCTCTCTCTCTCTCTCTCTCTCTCTCTCTCTCTCTCTCTCTCTCTCTCTCTCTCTCTCTCTCTCTCTCTGTACTCACCTCTCAAGTGTATGATTCCTATAGATGCACATTAAGATTGTTACCGTTCTCGTTTCCTGGTGAAATGACTTTCCTGTATACATAAGCCGGCAAAACATGTGCACGTGCCATGATGTACAAACAAGAAATGTTTCCTTGTGTATGATAAATGCTTAATTGATCAGCTCTTTAATAGTATTACAAAATGGACCTGCAAATTCAGAGACTTTGTAAAGGTATGAGTACTAAGTCTCGTAGGAATTGTGAATGCTCTCATAGAAACGAACTCTTGGTATAGAAGGCAGATTTGTAACTCTTATGGATGTTGTATCATGCATTATTATTCATTATTATTTTGTTTGTTTTCTTTGACATGCTCGCAAGCTGTTATACACTCCCTAAATTGACTCTGCTTTTTATTCTTGCAAGTTTATATTGCGCGCGCACTCGTACACGTACGAACTGCTTTCGCTTTTGGCCGGTTGCTTTGGAGGAGGGGGAGGGGAGGATGGGGGGGGGGGGAGTGTTATAGTCAGACGGAAATTCAAGAAAAGACGCAGACAGCCCCTCTCTCAGGTGAACTGTTTTCTTTTGCTGTGCCGGGTGTAAAAATGGCCCAAACTTTTTCATCCCTCCCCGCCCTCTTTTTTCGTTTCCCTCCTGGCTCCCCCTCCCTCCCTCCCTCCCTCCCTCCCTTCTTCTCTCTCTCTCTCTCTCTCTCTTCTCTCTCTCTCTCTCTCTCTCTCTCTCTCTCTCTCTCTCTCTCAACAGACTATGTAAACTGTACCTCACATGCTGCCAACGAAAGACGTACGGTGAGTAGACAACCGTCAGCAGCCACTCCAGTACATACCAGGCAGCAATCATTACGCTCTGATGTTACCGCCTCCACACAAGGTAACTGCCCAAAGACTGGTGTCAGAACCCGTCAACAAAAGGCACAGCAAAATCAGGGAAAGGGGGTCCAAAGAAATGACGGTCAGGCCACAGCCCTTGTTTTTATTGTGATGATAGTTCGATAAGTCTGGCTTATTCCGGAGATGTTTCTGAACACTCAAATAATGTTAGTTTTGCTTCTGTCAATATTGCTTTAAATGCGATAAACAGTAATGTCAGTAATGTTGCTAAACTGAAGGCAGATATTGTTGATACTGGTCTTGTTAACCATACTCATGCGAATGTTTATATTGATAACACCAAAGCATCTCTTTCCATTATGTCGCTGAATGTAGAAGGTATATGGAGCGTTACAAATCAACTTGATCTGTCTTATTTTGTTATGAATTATGATTTCGCGTTGCTGGTTGAAACCTTTTCCCAGACATTTCCAGAGTCTTTAATCCCTTCTCATGTAGCATATGTCTCTCCTGGGGTCAAACTGTCAGACAGTACTCACAGTCGTCTTTCAGGAGGGGTCGTGTTTCTAGTCAGAAAAACTTTGACTGAATATGTGACTAGAATTGAATGTGAACTCGACAATATTATTGTGTTAAAGATTTCCCAAAAGCTCATTGGAACAATGACTGATTGCTTATTGATTGGTGCTTTATACCCCCCGAGCATTCAGTCTATTATGAAGAAACAGATATTTATAATGGTATCTCCATGCTAGAAGACTGTTTGCTTGATCTTGCTAGAGAGTATGATAGTGCTCCCGTTATAATCTGTGGAGATTTAAATTCAAGAACCGGCTCACTCAGTGTTAAAGCTGTTGACATACATGATTCTTTTTATGATGTGCGGGAATCTATTGACCGTAATGATTTAAAAGAACACCCTGATAAAGTGCGTATGTCAACGGACAATGTAGTTAATTCTTTTGGTCGCTATCTGTTATCTGTGTGTGAACTGTATGAATTGTGCATTTTAAATGGACTTGTGTCCCGAACTTTCTCGGGAGATTTCACATATGTATCATCGAATGGACGCAGTGTTATAGACTATTTTCTAGTTTCCAACTCCCTAGTAAATATGTGTAAATGTTTTAATGTTATACCTATGGTTGAAACAAAACACGCTGCCATTGAATTGTCTCTCAATCGTCATAATGTTTTATATTCCGAACAAAACATTGATCGTGAAACCTTTTCAATTACAAAATACACATGGAATGATGATCAGCATGTTGCCTACAATGACCTTATGTGCAGTGTCGAGGTGAGAGCTATCTTGAATGAAGCCATGTTACTTATTGAAAATGATATAAATTTGGCGCTTGCTGAATTTAATGAATGTTTTATTTATGCAGGAAATTGCATGAAGAAAACTACATGTGTTGGATGTGAAAAGATGAAAATATGGTTTGACTTGGAATGTAGGCAGAGTAGAACTCTCTTGCGCCGGCATCGACGCCAACTTGGCAAAAGCCATATTGATGCTGAAAGTCTAGCTTACTCTGAAAAAAGAAAACAGTATAAAGAGTTATTAGAATCGAAAAAGAAACTGCATAAAGAAAAGATTGTGCGCTCAATACAGGATAATTTAAATGATGCAAGAAAATTTTGGGATACCATTCGTTCTGTGAAATCTAAGACTGGTGTGCAAAATACGATAACAAAAAATGAATGGTTTCATCATTTTGATGATGTGTTTAATTCTGTGCCAGACACTGTTGCAAATGCAGTTGGTGATATTGATGTTTCTTGTGATGATGGCGAAATTACACACTTAACAGTGACGACGATTCAGTTCTTCTTGATAACACGCGTACCATCGAATGTGATGCGCTCAATGAATCAATAACAGCAGAAGAAATTCGAGCTGCTGTGCAAGTACTTAAATCTCGGAAGGCACCCGGCCCGGATGGACTCATTGGGGAATTTTACAAAAATAGCATTGAGCAAATATTGCCTTTCCTTGTTAAATTTTTTTAACTATCTCTTTGATCACGGGCTTTTTCCTGACGAGTGGTCATTGTCCATTATTCAGCCTCTGCACAAAAAAGGGCGATTTGAATGTTCCAGACAATTATAGAGGCATTTCTCTTCTCAATATTTGTAGTAAGTTGTATAGTTTTGTATTAAATAAGCGCATTTCAAACTGGATTGACGACAAGGGAATTGTTGGTGAAGAGCAAGCTGGATTCAGGAAGGGTTACTGTACAGCAGATCACATATTCACTCTCTATGCTATGGTACAAAGCAACTTGTGAGACACAGGAAATTGTATGTAGCATTTATAGATTTCCGTAAAGCTTTTGATACTGTGTGCAGAGAAAAGTTGTGGATTATCTTGCACAAAAATGGCCTACAAGGCAAGATACTCAGTGCCTTAAAATCGATGTATAATGTTGTCAAAGCAAGGTGCGTGTTGGCGGTGAATTAACAGATGCTTTTTTGTGCCCTCGAGGCTTGAAAACAGGGGGAGGTCTGCTCACCTGTGCTTTTTTCGCTCTTTATAATGAGCTGACGAAAGATGTGCTTGAATCTGGTCGCCATGGCGTTCAGTTGACGCCAGATTTTATTCAAATACTAATCCTCCTATTTGCTGATGATGTTGCACTAATATCTGATAGTGTTACTGGTCTTCAGACGCAGTTGAATATTTTGTCTGATGCAGCTAAACGTCTTGATCTCATTGTAAATATGGAAAAATCGAACATTGTCATCTTTCGGAATGGGGGATACCATGCCTTAAGGGAAAGATGGTTTTTTTGATGATAACGAATTAAAAATTGTGAATATGTACAAATACCTTGGCATTCACTTGTCAACAAGATTAAGTTTTGTATATACTATGTCTGATCTCGCAGACAGGGCCAAGAAAGGAATTACAGCAATCATAAGAACGATGTGGTCAATTGGCGAGCATTCTCCTACCTTCTTTTTTAAACTTTTCGATTGTCAGATTCAACCCATTTTAACATATGGAGCTGAAATCTGGGGCTTGACGCAAAAATCAAGAACAGATAGAAAGAATCCATTTGTTTGCTCTGAAACGATTTCTGGGTGTGAATATAAAATCGCCGAGGCATGTTATTTATGGAGAAACAGGCAGGTATCCTTTGTATATATTAACGTTTGTCAAATGTGTAAAGTTTTGGTTACGTCTTGTACAGATGGACAATGATCGATATCCCAAAAAGGCCTATGAAATGCTTTTAAATTTGCAACGCCAAAATTATGAAACATGGGCATGTAAAGTTAGAAATGTACTGTATAAGTTTGGTTTTGGGGAAGTTTGGGAATCTCAAGGAGTTGGTAACGTTAACATCTTCCTAGCATGTTTCAAGGAAAGACTTATAGACTGTTTTAAGCAGGACTGGCATGCGTCTTTGGAGTCGCATACATTTTATAACGTGTATGCTTCTTTCAAGCAATCCTTCTCAATAAGTTCACATTTATGTGACATCAGTTACATCAAGAAGCGTAATGTATATACGAGATTTAGAATTGGAATGTCTCCACTGAAATGTCATTTTTTGATGTATAGACCCTACCTGAACAGTGATGTGAATTGTCCATTTTGTCCCAATGTTCCAGAAACTGAACTACATTTTTTGTTTGTTTGCCACCAGTATGAAAACCTTAGACAAGAATTGTTGCCTAGAAAGTTTTACAGACAGCCTTCCATGTTTAAATTTTCGTTGTTGCTTGCGAATACGAACAAACACATTATGGAAAGGCTGTCCCTCTTCGTATTCAAGGCTTTAAGGTTAAGACACGAGAGTATGAATGTGATTTGATTTGATTATTGATTTTGAATATTCACTCCATTGTATGGGCAAATGGCCTGATCAATTAAAACATTCCGACTCCGACTCTCTCTCTCTCTCTCTCTCTCTCTCTCTCCTCTCTCTCTCTCTCTCTCTCTCTCTCTCCCCCTCTCTCTCTTTTCAACACTTATGTGCTCCCCCCCTCCCCCTGATGTAGACTCGTATGGGAAGACTGGAATGTAGTCATTCTACAATATTTATACACAAACGTTTGGGTTTTTGACATACCAGGGACAGGTTATCACCAAAGTGATATATATATATATATATACTTTTTTTTCTGGGTCAAAGTCCTATCGAAAGAAAGAAATAATTTAGATATTAGACTAGCGAATGTGTTAATGAGATGTTTAACGAAATTTCTGTCAGTTCCAATTTCTTATGTTTACACACACGTGCGCACGCTCGTGGGCGCGCGGGCAGATGTGCGCGCGCGCGTGCGCGCACACACACACGTGCATTCTCTCTCTCCCTCTCCCTCTCTCTCTCCTCCCCCCCCCCTTAACTCTCTCTCTCTCTCTCCCTTTAACTTTCATGTAACTGATCGTGCCTTTTATTCAAAACTACTTGAATGGGGGCTGGGATAGAGGGAGAGGGGGAGTTGGGGCCTGATTTAGACAGGATAGGTGCGGAAGTTGTTGTTTTTTTTTTTTTTTAATTTATTTTTTTAAAAAGGGGATGAGTGAAATGACTGCTTGATGGACTCTTCAACGAAACTTGCTTCACGTTGTACACGTGAGCACCATCTTTGACGGTCTTTATATCCTTTTTGTGAATGTGCGATCCGGATGAGATTAAGGAACAGCACTCAAGTCGGTTCTTTGCGTGCTGAGCACGTGTTTATTTTGTACGTTTTTGCGTATATTGTTTCTATTTGTAGCATTTCTGTTTAACTGTGTATGGGCTGGGGTATTGTAATTGTTGCTATTTGTATGATGTTTGTGTTGTCAAGTGTGTGTGAGAAGGATGTGTGTGAATGTGGGGACAAGGGAATGGAAGATTGTCAAGACAAGTTCTGTCCTCTCCCAAGTTTTTTTGGGGGATGCCCTGTGCTGTGGGCAAAACAATGTCTCTGTTTAAATAATGAACAGTTGCTGCTGTGGACAAAGCTGTAAAACTGGTTGTAATCGCTACATGGTATAGTGTTATATGTTATCATAGCCAAATGGACGGTACTAATTCATATCGGGTAATTACGCAAGCCATGATTACGATGATTGTTCAAATGCATGCTGTTGTAAAGTATATTCCTTTTTGCCTGCCCATAGTGGCATTGAACTGGATTCCTGTTTGTTGCTTTTATTCCTCGTGTGGCACTTGATGGTCTTTTATGTAATGTTTTTGACTACAAGCAAAACACCATGGATTCAGTAGGTAACAAGGCAAACATGTTAACAATTTCATCATTAAACTGTCAAGGTCTAGGGAATTATCAGAAAAGAAGAGATGTATTCCACTATTTAAGAAAAAAACAATACTCTATATATTGCCTACAAGATACTCATTTGAAAAAGATACAGAAAAGTGTATAAGAGCGGAATGGGGGTATGACTGCTTTTTCTCCTCATACAGATCTAATGCTCGAGGAGTAGCAATATTATTTAATAATAATTTCGAATTCAAAATAAATAAGGTGGAAACGGACATGCAGGGTAACTTTTATCATCATATTATTTACAACAAATGAAAAGGAACTGTTGCTAGTAAGTGTATATGGACCCAACAAAGACGACCCAGCATTCTATGACGAACTCACAAATACGATTAAAAAGTACAAAAATGATAACGTTATTGTGGTGGGGGATTTTAATATGGTACTAGAACAGGAATTGATTGTTACAATTATAAACATATAAATAACCCAAAAGCTAAAAAAGCAGTTGAGGGTATGATACAAGATTTGTCATTAGCAGATATATGGAGAGAAAACAACCCGGATTGTAGGAGATACACTTGGCGTAGACCTACCCCCTTGCAACAAAGTAGGCTAGACTTCTTCCTTCTGTCAGAATATTTAATCTGGTATTTTGAAGATACTGACATTTTACCAGGCTATAGATCTGATCATTCATTAATTACACTAAAACTTCAATTCGGAAAGGAGATTAAACACAAAACTCTTTGGAAATTTAATTCATCTCTACTAAAAGATAAAGAATATGTAGACGGAATAAACAATCTAATAAAAGAAATAACAGAGGAATACACAGATAAAGATGAGGGGAATGATATTAATGCTGACAATAGCCAAGATGAAAACCAGTCGAAGAGCTCAGACCCTGAACTAACAGTGTCTGATCGGGTCTTTCTTGACTTCTTACTAATGAAGATAAGAGTAAAATCCATCCAGTATGCCACAATTAAAAAAGAGAATCACAATGTAAAGAAAACAGCCTTATGCAAACTATCAAAGATATTAAGAGTAAAGAACTTAAATCAGAGGAGGATTTGAAGACAATTGAAGAGAGAAATAGAGAATTGATATTACTAAGAGAAAAGGTCATGAATGGTGTACTACTAAGATCAAAAGCAAGGTGGGTTGCAGATGGGGAAAAGGTTAGTAAATATTTCTGCAGCTTAGAAAAAGCGTAACTTCATTAGCAAACAAATTGTAAAACTACTGGATGGACAAGGTAATATACTGGACAAACCAGAAAACATAAAAGTTACAGTAAAACACTTTTATGAAGATCTATACTGAAAAAGACCAACTGTGAAATGCAATGTTGAAGATTTGGTGAATAAGATACTGAAACTAACAGAAGAACAGACTAAATCATTACAAGGTGAAATAACAATAGAAGAAGCAGGGATTGCATTGAAAAATATGAAGAACGGAAAAAGCCCTGGGTCGGATGGGTTTGGAGCTGAGTTTTTCAAATGTTTTTGGAAACAAATTGGTGTGTATGTAACCCGAGCTCTAAATGAAAGCTTCAGAGCGAACTATCAAACACCCAGAAAGAAGGTATTATAATTTTGTAAACCCAAAGAAGGAAAACCAAAAGAATATGTAAAAAACTGGAGACCTATTCACTTTTAAACCTTATATACAAAATTGGCTCATCTTGTATTGCTAATAGGATTAAAAAAGTTCTTCCATCACTGGTTAGTGAAGACCAGACAGGATTTGTCCCAAACAGGTATATAGGTAGTAACATTAGGTTAATTTATGACATAATACACCATCTCAACATAAACAATATCCCAGGGATGCTAATTAATTTAGACTTCGAAAAGGCGTTCGACTCGTTAGATTGGGATTTCATGCACAAAGTGCTAGAGGCTGTAGGCTTAGGTAAAGACATATGTAAATGGATAGAAGTATTCTACAAAAACATTAAGTCTACTGTTATTGTAAATGGCCAAACATCATCATGGTTTGCAATAGAAAGGGTTGTAGGCAAGGAGATCCAGTCTCGCCATATATCTTCGTTTTGTGTGCAGAAATATTATCCGTAATGATCAAAGAAGAAAATAGTATTGAAGGTATACAAATCGGGGAGAAAGAACACAAGATATCACAATTTGCGGATGACACTCAACTGATGAACACAGGGAATAAGAAATCATTCGAAAAATCTATCGAGATTCTTGATAGGTTTGGGAAAGCATCAGGTTTATTCTTAAACAAAGAGAAAACACAAGTAATTTGGCTTGGAAGACAAAAGCATAGTGAAATAAGATATATGGAACATTTAAAGATGATCTGGAATCCAAAAGAATTCAAAATATTAGGAATTTGGTTTACTCAGGACTTAACACACATGGAAAAAAGAAACTACAAAGATAGAATGATAGAAGTGAAGGCACTACTTAAAATTTGGCTTAAGAGAATCATTACCCCTTTAGGAAGAATTGCTGTCTTAAAATCTTTAATTCTGTCAAAACTAACTTACCTATGGTTGATGCTTCCAAATCCACCTGACACATTTGTTAAAGAATTACAAGACTTATGTTACTGGTTTATATGGAATAAAAAAACAAGATAGAATTAGTCGAAAAACGGTTTTTAAAGATGTACAGGATGGTGGGTTGAATCTACCTGACATACATGCTCTCATCACTGCATTAAAATTAACATGGATAAAAAGACTGAGACAAACAACACACAGATGGAGAGACATGTTGATTTTTTCATACCCAATTATTCAGAACATTGAGAATTACTCCCCAAATCATCTGTGCATCGCCACTTAAGACAATGTTTTCTGGAAACATGTATTCATGTCGTATAAGCAGTTCTACTACAAAATAAAACCAGAAACTGCTAGAGAACTACTTGCAGAACCAATTCTTTACAATGAACATATCAAAATAGGAAATAAACTGATAAAACACAAAACTGGAACAACAGAAATGTATTTAGAGTATCTGATTTTTTCAAAGCAATGGAGATTCAATATCCCATGAGGAATTCAGAACAAAGTATAACATTGAAATAGATTTCCTATCTTATGGTGGATGCATATTATCCATTAAAAAATACATCAGAGAACAAGGGTTTGAGAATGAGATAAAAGATAACATTGAAGCAGAAGTCAACACAGCACTAAAGAAAATATATTCTGTAGATAAAGGTTCCAAAACTTATTACAGAGTTATAGTAAAAGATAACAGGGAACCAAACTGTTGTGCAAAATGGACGGAGAAGCTAAATAGACAGATACCTTGGAAGAAATGCTTTAGAAAAATGCATCAAATTAAGGATATTAAGCTAAAATGGATGCAAATAAGAATAGTGCATCGAATAATTGCAACGAATGTAGTTCTGAAAGAAATGGGAATAGTAGAAAGTTATAACTGTAGTTTCTGTGAAGGGGAAAAAGACAGCATCGAACATGTGTTCTGGAGATGCATACATGTCAAAGAATTCTGGAAATCATTGCAAGAATTAATAAAAGGAAAGTGTTTAACAGCGAATAATCTGTCTCTGACTGAAAATACAATACTATTTGGAGCAGATGACAATTCCACAACTGATACTACATTCGATCTTATAATTCTGATAGCCAAACACTACATTTTTAGCTGTAAAATAAACAAATGTAAGCCTTCATTAACAGTATTTCTAAAAATACTAAAGAGAAGATATAATCTTGAAAAATACATAGCAACTGTACAAATGAATCTGCTAAAATTTAACACTAACTCGATTAATTATGAAGTATTATTTGAAAATGAATAAACAAAATCATACGATACCTGGATTTAACATATGCATATGTATGTGTATCATTAAATCAACAAAGGAGAGAGAGAGAGGGGGTGGGGGTGGGTGGGGAGCGGAGGGGTGTAAGTGGAGTGAGCGGGTGTGTTTGTTTGCCATTATGTGCTTGTAGTTTGTATGAACACAGGGATTGTGCTTAGTGATTTTTGTTGTTTGTGTATGTGTTTGTATATCCAACAAAAAGAAAACAACATTTCCTCGGCATACATTGAACTCACACTCAAATCCATTCAAACCGAAAAAAAGATAGCTTATTTCTAATATGTTTCACTGATTATTTACTACAAATATTGTCAAACATGTACAAATATGATTAATAACACACAAATATGTGGTAATTTGCACCCGGAAATGTACAGCAAAAACAAAGATCATGTTGATGAAAGAATGGAGAAGAGAGAAAGAAGGAACTGTGGAATGAAAGAGAGAATGAGGAAAGAAATAAAAAAAATGTATTTAAAACAAAAATATTGTAAAGTTATGAAAGTACGACGGACACTAAATTTCAATGAAAACTTATTCTTTTGCTCTATGCATGAGCCATACTCGACCGGCAATATCTCGCACTCACAAGATTTTTAGCAGGACAACTAAAACAAACCCTGCACAAGAAGCAGACGAAAACCAGCAGAACACGCAAAACTTTTAGAGAGAAACTAACGATAGAAAGAATTATGACCTCCACCTAGAATTTGAATAAGTGATTTACTTTACACAAACCATGGGAAAATTACGCGAAGAAGCCTATCTCAAGGAACAAAACGTCACTTACCAACAGGCTTGTGAAAAGCTAGCCGTGTGCTACGCTCTGCTCACTGAAGAACCAGCGTCTCCAACACCGGCCTCCCAACTCTCCCTTCGAGGAAAAGAATGGTCGTGAGACCACAGCCCCAGCCCTGGTCAGCAGGAAGAGAGCTCCCAAGTCGCCAACCACCAAAACCCCTATGCCCAATCCAATGAAGGATAGCACTCCGGGTTGCGGTGAAGATTCCAACGAAGAAATCAAAACAGCAATGCAGCTGAACCTGAAAACGCTACCAGGGAGAAGATATGTCTTTGACTCGAGGCTGGACTTTCGCAAAGTGCCAAAGGACGACACCGCGACAAAAACGTCAGCTTCGATTTTAGGGTGAGTAAACACGAGAATCTCCGAGAAAACTGAGGCATGCGTGTCAGACCTGACACAGCGAGGCCTCGCGGAAACCCGTGGACAGTTACAGGTAGGAGGGAGGATGATGAAAACAGATTATATAGAGGGGGAAGGATGGAGGAAAGGCTGCACTGGAAACAAGAAATAACGAAAACAGGACCCAAAACATATTGCTAGGGTTTCTGTCGTCGGATGGGAAATAAAAACGAACAGGAAGGATCTCCCCACCTGAATATTACCCCTGGACAAAAACCTGTTCGTGACATAGAGAAAGAAAGAAAGATAGAAAACAAAACAAAAGAAAAGTTATGAAAATTAAATCCATTGTGTTGACAGTAGAGAGCGCTGGTGAAGTTTAATGAAAGCACGACGTTGATAGAAAAAAAAGAAAGAAAGAAGGAAAGAAAGAAGGAAAGAAGGAAAGAAAGACAGAAGGAAAGATAGAGAGAAAAGAAGAAAAGAAACAGAAAAATCATCGTGCTGCCACTACAGAGGGCTGAGAGACGTGAATGAACGACATTGATAGAGAGACAGAAAGAGAGAGAGAGAGAGAGAGAGAGAGAGAGAGAGAGAGAGAGAGAGAGAGAGAGAGAGAGAGAGAGAGAGAAGAGAAGAAAGAGAAAGAAAAAAACATTGTGTTGCCACTGAAGAGGTCTGAGGGAGTTGAATGAACGCACAATATTGATAGAAAGAAAGAAAATAGGAAAGAGAGAGAGAGAGAGAGAGAGAGAGAGAGAGAGAGAGAGAGAGAGAGAGAGAGAGAGAGAGAGAGAGAGAGAGAGAGAAGAAAACGCGTTATGCTGCCACTGGAGAGGTATGAGGGAGTTGAACGAACGCACGACATTGAACAAAAGGTCTGTCGCCACCACAGAGCACATGCGAAATTCAGCACTTTCTACATGAACACACAGGCGACCAGAAGGGCATTTATCAATTGTGCTGATTGTACAGGGCAACAGGCAAGACCAATCAACTCTCAAACTCTGAAAAAAAAGTGTTGCTAGAACAGAGCACTGGAGAACTCTATGCATCCAAACATTTCACTCCTTTCTTTTTCACCACCACCCCCTCTTCCATCCCCATCCCCGCCTTTTTTTTTCCTTTTTTTCTTTCCCAAGTCGTTGTTTCAACGAGGGAGAATTGTCAGCCTGGATTTGCTTTCATCTTCTACGTACTTGTTCAGCTATCACGGTCTGATCGTCCCCCCCCCCCCCCCCCCCCCCCCCCACCCCCTATATGTTTATTACCCTGTCCATAATGAATCTAGTTTACATACAGCCCATTTCCTGTCAGTGCTTTTTTCTCCTTTTACTTTCTTCCCCTTCACATGTTGCTCTGTGTGCTGTTGGGTTCTGTGTTTGAGCCCATGGTGATGAGAACACCACACAACTCTGACTGGAGTATATCTCCTTTTGACGCCAAGAGAGAACTCGACACCATCAACCACATCCC
>CM031627.1:45650073-45667573 GCA_018398815.1 Conus ventricosus
CACACACATACACACACACACACACACACACACACACACACACACACACACACACACACACACATACACACACTTTAACAGTGGGAGAAAACAAGTGCTGACTAACAGTTCCTCAATCATAATATTAACAATGACTTAGCAGAGATTCGAAGAGGAAAATTTTGGGAAGGGATGGTGTAAAGAAAATGAGAACGTCAGGGCAATATATTATTCATATGAAATCCGTGGCTAGCAGCCTATGCAGACCACTATTCATGATTCCTGTTCCTAGGCCTTGTGTCCATTGGATCAACCTCATCAAGGTGACACGGCTGATAGTGTCTGTCATGGCTGATAGTGTCTGTAGTCCCTTGGCATCAAATAGAGATATACCCCAGTCTACAACCTGTGGCATTTTCACAAGCAAGAGTTCAAACACGGAGTCCAGCAGCACCCCAAAGTAGCTGAATAAGGGTAGAAACGTAAAACAAGAAGAATGCGTGGTAAACAATAAGTTGCTGGGAAACTTAAATCAAGTATAAACAATAAAGGTCAATCCTTGAGCCTATCCTTGTGGATTCATTTATTGATGCAAAGGAAATCAAAAAGTTTAAAAAGGCAGAGTGGTCAGCTCAACTGTTAAATAACCCAAGCGTTTTATTTTCAGCAGCTAAGAATTGTGCAGGGCAGTCTTTACTTGGATCTCGTAACAGAGGCGATGGTTCCTTTATGCTCCTGGTGAAGACTGGAAGCTTAGCTTTGGTGGTAATCAGGTATGTGCGACTTGTGAAATGGAAGTAAGGGTTAGTATTAATGGAATTGGTTTTTCCTACAGGGGGTTTCCAGTTCTTAGTGAAAGCCTAAAGTATTCAATTGTTGCCTTGATTGATCTTGTGACTGACAGGACTTGACGAGTAGGAAGTCATGGTTAGTTAATGTGTGAGTCGAGAGGTGGATGAGAAAAATGGAGTGAGTGGATGGTAGAGAGAACATGTTTATCTATTTGTGATCAAGGAAACGTGATTAAAAAATATATGTAATAATGGGGGGGGGGACGTTGTTTATCTTTTCCCTTAAGTACTATAATGATGCGAGTGTTGGTGAGCTCTGGAAGTGAGCAATGAAAATTATTGGTACAAATTATCGGAAAATGTATTATGATCCCTGTTGTGGACACGTCTAGTGATGATAATGTGGAAAAGTAAAAACATTCTGTTCTTGATAAAAAGGACAGATGAAATTCGTTCATCTGTTATAATTGTATCCTTGGTACTTTAAACGGGGGCTAATCGAGGAATGTTTCTATTGTAATGCACCCATTGTATTGAAACATAGTAGACTGTATTATGTACTATGGGTATTTTCCCCAAATTCCAGTAAACTTTAATATGTGAAGAGTGACTGCTTGTGATAAAACAAGGACGCTAAACATGTAGGTAGTAGGCTAGGTAACCAATGTTATTAATCACTTCCCCAGGTGTCGGTGAGACCCCTGAGTCCAGTCTGGAACTAATTAACTGAGGCTGACCGCCGGGTCAGTGGTGGACTTGTGTAGCAAAGGGCCTCAGGGTTTTCTGTCACGACAATGTGGAGAGGCTGACCACCAGGTCGGTGGTCCTCTCTGTGGGTGTGCCCTGTTGGACACCGTTTGGGGCTGTGTTTTGAAACGGTTCTGCTTGCTGTGTGAATACCCAGGTTGGTGTAGACTGTAACCTGGGCTCGACGTAGCCAAGTATGTGACCCGAGTTTGTTACAAACACGTCGGACGGTGCCAGCGACATCTGCGCAGAAACAAAAAAACAGTTACTGTAATTCTTGATTCATTTGTACCGCTACATGAGTGTCGGCGGTTTGGGCTTATTACATGTCGTTGTTGTGACATGCTGATCTACGTGCTGTGAGGTGCATGCTGATTTTTGCTGATTTTCATTCATATGTGTTCATGTTTTGATGGTTCAGGCAGCATTAAAAAGAAAGAATCCTAACTTGTGTGTTGCCTGGCTGTCCATGTTTGTGTGGTCTGGATGTGTGTAGGGAAAAATCGTTCACACACCCAAACTTTTGAAATCGAGAGTCAGACAGAAATACACAGGATACCACACCATTTATACTATATATATGTGTGTGTGTGTGTGTGTGTGTGTGTGTGTGTGTGTGTGTGTGTGTGTGTGTGTGTGTGTGTGTGTGTGTGTGTGTGTGTCACAGGCACGGTTCGCAACGAGTTATACGCATCTGCTGTGTGCATAGCCAGAGATTTTCTTTCTTTTTTCATTTCCGTCTGTGAATTTTACTCACCAGCGAACGTTCTAAAACTGGACTGTTAGACTTGCACAGATCGAGTATGGTTGTGGAGTCAGGCACATCTGCTCCATATGCTCACTGTCCCCGCTTGTTGGTCGGGTAGTGCTCGTTAATCCCCCAAGAGGGTAAGACTTTTTTTTTCTAACCATGTCAATTCATTGTACGACAATTGCAGTCACCTGATAGCGCTTTCTTTAAACATTTTAGATCAAAATGTACCGTTTGTGTAATAGTTGCGTTAGTTTTCGGAAGTGCTCAGTTCAGTATGCTCGTTCGTGGTTTTTTTTTGTTTGTTTGTTTTTTTTTGCTGAGTTCAACGGGTTTGGTCATTTCGTTTCTGATCTTCCTAATCTAACAATACTTTTGATGATGAAAAGTGGTAGATTATTTATAATGCTGTTTACTTTGTGGGAAATTTTCGTCTGGGGTGCTGGTCTGGTTGGCTGTGTGCTCTGGAGAGAGTGTCCAAGGGGTCCTTCTTCCCCCTCCTGTGGTGTCGTAGCCTTCCTGGAGGCCAGGATTTGCCTTCTCTGGCTGACCAGTGCTCTACTAATGACTTCATCTCCCTGTGTCCAGTCGCAAGTGTGGGACCAATTTTCTTCCCCTGTGCCAGTCGCAGGTGTGGGACCAGCTTTCGCCTTCTGTGCCCAGTCTCGGAAGTGGTTTTATGTGGACTGCCTTCAGCGCATCCAAAATTGAGGTCAGAGTAGTTTCCTTTCTATGTGTGTGTGTGCGCAAGTCGACCCCAGCTTGGACAGCAACACACCTGACCCGCGACGTGTTATCCAGAATCATATCCGGAAAGACTCGAATGATAATTTTCTTTGGGAAAGTTAGCAATCCTTCTTTTTGTTGATGATGTTATTGCGTCATGTCATGAGTGATGATATGAATCCTTCTCCCTCTTATTACTGTATTGTCTCTTGAGTGAAGCTATGAATTATTTTCTAGCTTAACAGGGAGTGTGAGTGTACGCACATGTTGATGAATAAGTTTACACTTGCATGTTGATGTTGTCCATGTGCTAAAAGAAAAAAAAAATCATTTCCATTTCATTCTTATTAAATGTGCAGTCCTTACTAAATCCCTCCTGGACTGTTTATGTTGTAGCATGGTGTGAGTGAAAGATAGATTTCATATAAAAAAAAAATACACAAACAACTTACACACCTTCAGACATCCAAGAGACAGGTGTAACAGATCAATTTACAAGCACCCCTGCCTTCAGTCTGTGACAATATATATATATATATATATATATATATATATATATATATATTGAATTATAAACAAATAATTCAATATTTCTTGCAGTCATTGCAACACCAAGCTGCTCTGTAAGTTGCTGGAACGGTGCTTGGTACTTATCCTTGGAATTTATTAGTTTGTTATATATATATATATATATATATATATTATATATATATATATATATATATATATATATATATATATATATATATATATATATAATAAACTAATAAATTCCAAGGATAAGTATATATATTGAATTATAAACAAAGCTTGCTCTTATGTCTTAGATTGAAGAAATAGGGGGAGATACGCATTCATATCTGCAGTGGTAGATGATTCTGCCTAACTAACAGTATGTGCTTGAGTGGGTGAATGGGGAAAAATAAAATAAATGTTTCTCAAAATGAGCCTTCAGCAAGCTTATATTCTCCAAGGGGGAGACATCCTCCAATAGGGAGGGAAACTCACTAACATATAACTCCTGGTCATATACCGATATTTCGAAACTTGGTTGTTTCTCCTCAGTGACCGCGGAAAGTGGTAACTTGACTCCTCTGCCTTTTCAGTTTTAAGAAGAATGCAATCCCAGAAAAGGTTGGTGTGCAATACCGTAGCCCTCAGCACTTGTGTCTTAGAGGATATCTTTTTATATTTTCTATTTTTCACAAGAAAATGTAGCTTGTTTTGCTCTTTTATGATTTTCTTTTGCTTCTTAGATGGCACCTTTGGTTGGTTTTTTGAAAACTCAACAAACATACTACGGTATTGCACACCAACCTTTTCTGGGATTGCATTCTTCTTAAAACTGAAAAGGCAGAGGAGTCAAGTTACCACTTTCCGCGGTCACTGAGGAGAAACAACCAAGTTTCAAAATATCGGTATATGACCAGGAGTTATATGTTAGTGAGTTTCCCTCCCTATTGGAGGATGTCTCCCCCTTGGAGAATATAAGCTTGCTGAAGGCTCATTTTGAGAAACATTTATTTTATTTTTCCCCATTCACCCACTCAAGCACATACTGTTAGTTAGGCAGAATCATCTACCACTGCAGATATGAATGCGTATCTCCCCCTATTTCCACAATCTAAGACATAAGAGCAAGCTTTGTTTATAATTCAATATTTCTTGCAGTCATTGCAACACCAAGCTGCTCTGTAAGTTGCTGGAACGGTGCGGTACTTATCCTTGGAATTTATTAGTTTGTTGTATTTTAGTCCCTTGCGGATTCATTCCAAGAACTAGTCCTCAGCACTTGTGTCTTAGAGGATATCTTTTTATATTTTCTATTTTTCACAAGAAAATGTAGCTTGTTTTGCTCTTTTATGATTTTCTTTTGCTTCTTAGATGGCACCTTTGGTTGGTTTTTTGAAAACTCAACAAACATACTACGATATTGCACACCAACCTTTTCTGGGATTGCATTCTTCTTAAAACTGAAAAGGCAGAGGAGTCAAGTTACCACTTTCCGCGTTCACTGAGGAGAAACAACCAAGTTTCGAAATATCGGTATATGACCAGGAGTTATATGTTAGTGAGTTTCCCTCCCTATTGGAGGATGTCTCCCCTTGGAGAATATAAGCTTGCTGAAGGCTCATTTTGAGAAGCATTTATTTTATTTTTCCCCATTCACCCACTCAAGCACATATTGTTAGTTAGGTAGAATCATCTACCACTGCAGATATGAATGCGTATCTCCCCCTATTTCTTCAATCTAAGACATAAGAGCAAGCTTTGTTTATAATTCAATATTTCTTGCAGTCATTGCAACACCAAGCTGCTCTGTAAGTTGCTGGAACGGTGCGGTACTTATCCTTGGAATTTATTAGTTTGTTGTATTATATATATATATATATATATATATATATATATATATATATATATATATATATATATATTATATATATATATATATATTTAAAACAAGTTAAAAGAGGAGTCTTAAAACTATCTACAAATTTGTTTCAAGCGTGTTGCGCTGTCATCAGGATGGTTTTTGGTTTGCCCACCGCCGATGTTATATAGCGTTATAACATCGGCGGTGGGCAAACCAAAAACCATCCTGATGACAGCGCAACACGCTTGAAACAAATTTGTAGATAGTTTTAAGACTCCTCTTTTAACTTATTTTAACTAATGTTGCTCCCCAAGGGGTTGAGCACTTAAAAAATTGTTTTAGGCGTTTTAAATATACTGATCTATATATACATATATATATATATATATATATATATATATATATATATATATATATATATATATATATATATATATATATATGTGTGTGTGTGTGTGTGTGTGTGTGTGTGTGTGTGTGTGTGTGTGTGTGTGTGTTAGTTCTTAGTTTGTTCTTTAGTATTGTATTGGTGCACCCAGAGCAAGTTTGTAAGCTTTGAAATCTATGCTCTACAGTTTCTTTAACAAGTGCGCTAGAGCGCTGAAAAAAACTTCCTGGGCATACGTCAGCCGTGAACGTACAAGGGAGGAAGTGAGAGATATTAGTGCCTTTGTGTCCTGTCCCCAGTGCTGTCTGCTTATTACCTTCAAAAAGCTAAGGCTTTTCCTAGCTTTGTTTGTTATGTTTTCGATGTGGTAATTCCACGAAAGTTTTGAAGTGAGGTAGACGCCAAGGATGTTGACAAGTTGTGTATATTTTATGATCGCAGCATCAATCGTGAATCCAGGTAATTTGTTAGGGTCATGGCCTGAATTAAACAGCATGATTTTTTCCAATGATAACGTTAGTCCATTTTCTATCATAAACTTATTGATTTTATCAAGTTCACGTTGATACACTTTCTTTGTATAGTTCAAAGCCCTGACTGGAGTTTTACGTTTCATTGACATCTTCATCCACAAGCAAATACCATCAGCAAATTGAGCTAAAGTGGTATCTTTGGACAGGTCTTTTGGAAGATCAGCTAAAAAGATGCTAAACAAAACTGAAGATATAACCAATCCCTGAGGCAGACCCATACTTAGGGGTTTGAATATGAATTTCCAAGCTTTACCTGTATACACCTATTAGATAGAAAGCTGGCAATGTAATTGTACGTATTACCTGTTATGCCTATGTGTTTAAGTTTATAGAGAAGGCGAGTGTGCCAAACTTGATCATATGCTTTTTGGACATAAAAAAATCTTGCTAGTATATTTTTTTGTTTTTGCCTTGCGAACTGCTGCTCTACTTGGGTTGTTAATTTAATGAGGTGTTCAGTTGTAGATCTGCCTTTTTGAAAGCCAGCTTGGTTGACAGATATTACTTTATATTTTTCACAGTAATGAACTGGTCTATTTAGAGCAGTGTTTTCCATTAGTTTGAATGTGTGGGATGTTAAGGTGATTGGAAAATAGCTGTTTTTTTATCTGCTCTGGGCTTTCCTTGTTTGTGTATTGGAATAACGATTGAGTGCTTCCAGCATTTCTGTAGAAGAAAATGAAGAAAATCTATATCATTATTGGGCAAGTGTCCCAACATTTCATTTGAGATTCCATTTAAACCAATGGATGTTTTCTTCTTAAGACTTGAAATACATTATTTTACTTTGTACAATGTTATATCAGTATTTATAGACAATTCATTTATATTATTTGCTTTTATGCGTTCTATTTTTTTTCTTGATTTTCTCTATATATCATGCCTTTCTCTGAGAGTTTAGTATTTCTACTATAATTTGCAACCATTTCAGCAAATTCTTCAGATTTTTCTAGATTTGTAGGTATATCTGAGTTGTCCAGTTTGATAGGACACTGTGGCAAGTTAATTCCATTCTTTATAATTTTTTAGTCTTTCCCAGACTTTTTGCATGTCCTTGTGATTTGATACTTCATTTATGCAAATAATAGACTAATATTGCCTTTTTGCTTGTGCATTAACCATAATGTTTGTTTAATTATTGGCTTTGTTGTTCGCTTTTTCATCTCTAAAAGATTTGGGACATACTTATCTCTTAAATACATTCTAAATTTTGATATCTTTTCCTCCTTTGCTTCTTCACAAGCTTGATTCCATCAAATATTACCCAAACGCTTGTGATATCTTACTGACTTGCACCGCAGGATAGATTAATTTGCAGCATCTAGGACTGCATTTGTAAATAAAGTATATGAGCTATTGACATCTTTGCTGTTTGCATCATTAACCTCAAATGTAGAAAGTAAACTTGAAAATGTATCCCAATTTGCAAGTCTATAGTTATACTTGGGTACTTTGTCCTTGGTTAGATCTGTTGATTAAGATTTTTTTTAGTTTCAAAACAAGTGACAATAGGTATCTGATCACTATGTAGGTTGTCATCAAGTGTATTCCAACTGCAGACCGGTGCCACATCTTGGGACACTAACGTTAGATCGGTGGCACTCGCTCTATGACCAGGATTATCAGGAATACGAGTTATTCGACCATCATTAAGGATATAGAAGGAAGCATCAACAATATTTTCAACGAATCGATTATTTGTAATTGATTGACACTCCTTCTCCCAAAATGGTGAATGTGCATTGTAATCTCATGCAATGAGAATTTGTTTTTCTTTTACCTTGGTCCATCTGAAGTAATCGAATCCACTCTGTGTTAACATCATTTGGACCCTATGGTAGGTAAACAGATATGACAGTTAAGAGTGAAGAGTTCAACTGAACTGTCATCGCACAAGAATTTAGATTGGGAATACTTGGTGGAATAGGATTAGGGCATGACGTGTACTGCGCCCCTTCATGAATATATATAGCTGTATTGATTTTCCCATTCGTATCTACCTTCTGATGTATAGGGTGGAAATAATAGGGTTTTTTTTAATCTAGGCAACTTGTCTCTTTTAATGAAGAGTTAAAAGTTTGTATTCATGGTGCGCCAGGTGTTGCACGAGGTGATCCAAGTTTGGACTGATGGAGCAACAGTTCCATTGGAATACGCTGGACTTGCTTTCCGCAGACATCAACTAAATTTTTCACAATCTGATAAATTAACAGGATATGAAATAATAATAATGATGGTAATAATAACGTCAATATTATCTAAGGGGGAAAATTGCATGTGTAGTCAAACATTAGCCGACAAAAAAAACCAGCGGTTACTTGCACGCAATACAGTTTAAGGGCATAGAGGTAAGTGAATTCGCAAGTGAGTAGACACATGTGACAATTCTTAGAATACTGACCAGTCTCCTAGGGTTGAACCAGCTGTGGTCGGTGTAGGATGGATGTAGAAAGGGACGGGCATAGCGGGTTCAGAAGATCCCTGACGTGACGCCCAACGTTCCCTGCCAGCAGACTGGTCCCCCTCTGTGAGAGGTAGCAGCTGTCATGACATGGCAAGGCCTTATGTTATGATGATCGACGAGCGTAATGTTGTTCACTGTTCGGTGTGTGTGTGTGTGTGTGTGTGTGTGTGTGTGTGTGTGTGTGTGTGTGTGTGTGTGTGTGTGTGTGTGTGTGATTATGTCCTATTATTAATCCCATTGCCAGCATTAACTGTAGAGTTAATAGTGGTAATACTTAGATACAATCACTTATATAACAAAAGAGAACCAGTGTGTGTAGGTATTAGTATGTTTCCTCCTCCCCACCCACCCCCTCCCAGTTAGTATGTACACCGATCTTCTTCTTCACTCCACCCCCATAGCATCAACAACCAAAAATAGTATGTACCTACCCACCACTGCAATATCAGCCCACAGTATCCTCCACCAAAACACGCATACTATATACCATATCTCCCACCGTCTACCCCACACACAACTTCCAGCTATCTTCCTTTCCTCTATCACTACACTCTCGCTATTTGTCACATCTGTCTAATGTTTATTCAGATACTTGTCCAAATCTTTTTCTTCATCTGGTGCTCTTTTAATTTCATGTACTGTTCCTCTACAAGAGCTTCGGTTCCATTTTCCCTCTGTCCTGTGCATATTTGTGTACAGGTATTTGTAGCTATGTGGACACACACACCACACACACACACACACACACACACACACACACACACACACACACACACACACACACACTCTGTCTGTCTGTCTGTCTGTCTGTCTGTCTGTCTCTCTCTCTCTCTCTCTCTCTCTCTCTCTCTCTCTCTCTCTCTCTCTCTCTCTCTCTCTTTCCTCAACAATCTCCCTCTCGTCTGCTCAGTACTACTGTTAACATTTAACTATTTGATCATCCCTATTTCTTTTCACCTACTATTAATACTATTAGGATTACAGTATTTATCCTCACCACATTTTCCCTGCTCCAGTAGCACTTTTAACTTTTACTCATTGACCATCTCCATCCCTTTCCATCTACTATTACTGGGACTAACATGACGTTTTATTACTGTTGCTGTCATCACATTATCATTATCAGCACTATCATCATCACCTTCATAAAGTAAAATTGAAAAAAATAACTTCATTATTCTTATTTTCTCGATTAGTGATAACACCATCATCCTCATTGTGATCATTATTATGATTGGCAATTGTATATATATATATATATATATATATATATATATATATATATATATATAATATATATATATATAATATATCACGAACAGTATAAAAATGTCCTTTAAAAATCCATTTTTATACTGTTCGTGATAATCGCTCCTCACGTTGAGCACTGTGGTCCGACAAAACCAAAAATGGAGGAAATCAACTTTAGGCAATCTACTAAAAACATACCGTTTTCAAACCCACAAACGTACACCAGAAAACTGATAGAACAAACTGAGAAATTTGTACGCAACATGAGATGGAAGGCATTCTTCTTCCTAAACCCAAATGCAAAGAATGAAGACAAAAACACATATGGCTTCAAATCATGGCGATCACCCCCGGCAATAGATGAAATGAAACCTTTTGAAGACAAAATGAAGGGACTGATAGCCAACATTGAATTCAAGAAATCAGATAACAACTTTCAAACATCACTAGCAAATGAAATAAAACAAATCCAAAATGATAAAAAAGATATTCGTAAAGGCCGATAAAACCAGCAATTTTTACAAAATGGAACTAAATGAATACTCCCAACTCCTAAAAAAAAGCATCTAGAAAAACTACAAGAAAGCTGATAAAACCACACATAACAACATCCACAAAAAAGAAAAAGAACTTGCACACCGCATGGAGTTAAGCGACAGGGTAGAGGCAACAGCAACAAAAGAAGCCTTCATAACACTCAAAGACCACAAGCCTAACTTCCAAAACAACCCAACATGTAGACTAATAAACCCATCCAAATCCGAACTGGGCAAAATAAGCAAGAGAATTTTGGAAAAGGTTATAGAAAATGTAAAATCAAACACCGAATACAACCTTTGGAAAAACAGCTATGAAGTTATCCAATGGTTTAGGAAACTCAACAAGCAGAGAAACACAGTGTTTATCACATTTGACATAGTAGACTTCTACCCATCCATAGATGAAGAACTACTCACCAAAGCTTTGAAATTGCCAACAAACACACGAAAATAACAGAGACAGAAATGGAGATTATTTTCCACACCAAGAAAACCCTACTCCACAGCAGAAATGAAACTTGGATTAAAAAAACGAGCAAAAACTCCACATTTGATGTGACCATGGGATCGTATGATGGCGCTGAAACATGTGAACTAGTCGGGCTATTCATGCTATCCAACATCCAAAAACAACTCGGAAAACAGGTCGGTTTGTACAGAGATGACGGCCTTGCTGCATTAAACAGTAATCCAAGGACTATGGAAAACAAGAAAAAAGAATTATGTAAAATCTTCAAAAACCACAACTTAAAAATCACAATAGAAGCAAACAAAAAAGTAGTGAATTACCTAGACATAACATTAGACCTCAATGACCATGTGTACAAACCATACAAAAAACCCAACGACATACCAATCTACGTAAATATCAAAAGCAGCCACCCACCATCTATACTAAAAACAATACCCAATGGTATAAACAAGAGACTATCCAACCTGTCATGCAATGAAAAGGTATTCGATGATGCAGCAACAGAACACCAAGAGGCACTACAGAAAAGTGGTTATAATTACAAGCTGCAATACAGCCCAGACAATAACACAAACAGAAATAAGAAAAACAGGAAAAGGAAGATCATATGGTACAACCCCCCACACGACGGACAAGTAAAAACAAACGTAGGAAAAGAATTCTTCAAAATCCTGGCAACATCATTTCCAAAAGAACACAAACTGTTCAAAATATTCAACAAAACACCATCAAACTATCATACTCATGTATGCCCAACCTTAAAAACATAATTGACTCATCTAACAAAATGAAAGGCAACACAACAGAGAAGGATGCCGAAAGGACATCTTCCAACTGCACTAAAAAAGAACAGTGCCCCCTAAGCAACAAATGTCTTCACAGTAATATTGTATACCAAGCTACGGTAACATCAGAAAATGAAAAAGAAGCATATAATAGGGATTACTGAAAACCCTTTCAAAACCAGATACGCAAACCATAAACAGTCATTCAAAAAAGAAAAATACAAAAACCAAACAGAGTTGAGTAAATACATTTGGAGATTCAAAGATAAAAAAATAAACTACAGCATATCATGGAAAATCATAAAAAAGAGCAACACCATACAACAATATTTCTAAAAAAAATGCAATTTATGCTCCACAGAAAAATGGTTAATATTATGTAAACCACACCTAGCAACTCTGAATACAAAAGTAGAAATAGTAAACAATTGCAGGCAGAAATGGAAATCTTTGTTAGCACACTCCACCTGAACAGAACCCAACAAGAACCACAGACCACACGTGCAGCGAATGAGATTAAATCACACATGCAGAAACGGAATCAGGTCCCGCACGCTACAAAAGAACGACAGCGTGCCCCAAAAGGATATCCTGAAGAGAGCAAGAGGCAAGAGGCTCGAAACAAGCTTGTTAAGTTTAGCACTTCATTTTTGGAAATAATTTTAACAAATATATATATATATATATGTATATAAAATTTTAAATAGGATTTTAAAATGGAAAAATTATAAACCTACAAGCTTGTTTCAAGCTACACTGCTCTCCTCAGGGTATGTCAGGGTATGGTATGTCGCTCCCTACTTGGTTGAGCACTTTTAACGTTCTGAGTGTTTTTTTAACTCTGATTATATTATATATATATATATATATATATATATATATATATTATATATATATATATATATTATATATATATAATATATATATATATATATATATATATAAACTAATAAATTCCAAGGATAAGTACCGAGTACCATTCCAGCAACTTACAGAGCAGCTTGGTGTTGCAATGACTGCAAGAAATATTCAATTATAAACAAAGCTTGCTCGTATGTCTTAGATTGAAGAAATAGGGGGAGAATCTGATAAGCATTAATATCTGCAGTGGTAGATAATTCTGCCTAACTAACAGTATGTGCTTGGGTGGGTGAATGGGGAAAAATAAAATAAAGCTTCTCAAAATGAGCCTTCATGTGTGTGTGTGTGTGTGTGTGTGTGTGTGTGTGTGGTGTGTGTGTGTGTGTGTGTGTGTGTGTGTGTGTGTGCGTGTGTATTCTTTACTGTTATCATCAATATAACAGTTGTTACAACTTCATAACTGTAACAAATGTTATAATTACCTCTATCGTTGATATGATGATCATTGTTTACATTCCAGCTTTCCGCATTTTCAGCCTCCTATAGCATCACTATCATTACTAATATGGTAACAATAATAATAATAATTCATACTTTTAATATGCATATTATAATTATTAATAAACCTATTAGATTCCATCCTT
Source organism: Conus ventricosus (assembly GCA_018398815.1). NCBI lineage: Eukaryota > Metazoa > Mollusca > Gastropoda > Neogastropoda > Conidae > Conus > Conus ventricosus. The sequence goes on from CM031627.1 coordinate 45,663,379, forward strand.
CCCATAATTTATACCTTCTTTCTCCTCTTTGGTCTTCCTGTCCCCCCCCCCCCCTCCTTTATTGTTTTCTTCCCCTCTTCCCTTAGTATTAGTATTAGTACTATCATCATCATTACCATTATCAATATAATCATTTTTTCATTTTGCAAACATTATTTTTTCTGTATCATGCTTGTACTATTATTACCGTTTCTGTTACTATAGTTGTTAGCATTGCCATTATCATTATTAATGCGATTGTAAGTATCAATATTACCATCACTACCATTAGCATCACCAAACACCACTAAGACTGTTTGTTGCCACGGCAACCATGCTGTTTAGGAATCCTCTGACCCACTCTCCTTTATCCCATACTACAACTGCTATTGCCATATTATCATCAAAAGTAGTAATCATGTCTTTATTTATTTTTTCCAATATTTGATCATCATTATAACCATTATTATAATTCCAATGAGTGTCATTATCATCTCTACTACCTCAACTCACACACTGTCTCCTTCCCGACAGCCTCGTTTTCATTCAACGCCTATCTTGCGTCGAAGTGGAGTCAGATAAGTGATTGTTCGTTTATTTTCTTTGTCCTGAGTGTTTTGTATCTTGCCTGAAAACGACCTAAGAGGTCGAAACTTCTTGTGCTTTGTTTCATAATTCGGTTGTCTACTTTTTTAAGCGGCACGCTATTAATGACATTTAAAAAATGTTTAGATGTCCGCCTCCGGTCGCCTCACTTTGCAACAAGATCCTAGGAAAAATGGTTCCTCTCTTGGCAGTGGCGGCTTAAACGGTGTAATTCATTAAATTCTTTGGAACAAAATAAAAACACTGTTAACACCCTGTTTCAACAAATCGTTTTCCCTAGGAGAATGGTTGTATACACAAAAAACAAGGCATAATAATCCTGTTACATACAGAGAAAGAACTGGTTTCCATTCAATACCATAAATATTTACTGGGTATTCACGTCACTGGGGAAGGGGTTACAACCAACAGCCACCGCAGAACTGACGGTCGTGATGATAAAATTCTTAAACTGTCTGCACCTGATATTGCAATTATGCTAATTTATATGTACGTTTTTTTTTTCTGAACAATGTGTTTCAAAGACCTTAGACAAATGTCAAAACGTGGACCTATACATACCAGGAAACGTTGTCAATGCAGCATTTATAGGGCTCTTTTTCAGCCACTAGAACAGCACATTAATTTATGTCTCTGTGCCACGTGATTTCCAATAAGTCAGTCATATTTCTACCTCTATGCCGATTCCAGGAAAAGGTCCAGAGACGGTGCAGAAAGACCAACTGGCAGCAATGAAAAGCTAGTTGACTGCAGAAAGACTGCAGTCCGGCATCTTCTTCAGGGGGAACGTAAGACCCATGAAGCGAACGTGTGGGCCATGTCTTGGAGTTGTACTGGCTTCACCTGTCAGCGGAACAGCAACGAGCCGGGCAGCGTTTTTGCTTGGTGGTGGCGTCTTTGCTGTTATGCTCCGCAGTCGTGAAACGCGGCGTTACACCCACTGAAGTGCTTCTGTGGAGGTTCTCCTGTGTGTTCGCCAGAGACATATGGGAGCAGTTTATGTCCCTTCACGGAATACCCTGTGTCTTGACGTCTTGATGCAATGCCCCGTGTCTGGACGTCTTGATGCAATGCCCTGTGTCTTGACGTCTTGATGGAATGCTCTGTGTCTTGACGCCTTGATGCAATGCCCTGTGTCTTGACGTCTTGATGGAATGCCCTGTGTCTTGACGTCTTGATGGAATGCTCTGTGTCTGGACGTCTTGATGCAATGCCCTGTGTCTGGACGTCTTGATGCAATGCCCTGTGTCTGGACGTCTGGATGCAATGCCCGTGTCTTTGTTACGGATGGTGCGCGGTGCGTGTTTTGCTGTCTGACTCTCACCTAAAGACGTTGGGATACGTGTACGACTTTTCTCTACACGCCCACACCACACGAACATGGATAACCAGGCAACAAGTTAAATTTCTACTTTTTTCCTTGTTGCTGCTTGACCCATCAAATCAAAAACAAGTGCACAATAGAAAATAACGACAATCAGGTATATCAATTAGTTTACGCCACGACCAAAGGGCGCGCAACAACACCAGGCACTATACAGTCACAACAACAACATTTCTTTTCACACAGCAGGCCAGGCTGGCACCCACAGCAGTGTCTTCACGGACAGTCTATGCACTTGGCATCGTCCAGCCAGTCTTTGCACAGATAGGAAGTCACTTACGAAAGCAGTTCGTGGAGTCCTTCCAGGAACTCACACACCAGGACACACGTCGACAGGACAGAAAACGAAACCGCTCATGGAGATAGGTTTGTGGAGTCCTTCCAGGAACTCCCACACAGCAGAAGAAACACAAGACGTCGTCCCTGCGAACTCTGGACAGGCTCTCGACACCCCCACGGGGCGGAGACGGCAGCTGGGCTCGTGCTGCACCCCACACCCGGCTGGCAGTGCACACACGATATCTACTGACCCTCGTCAGCCTCCCTATACCCCGGCGACGCAGAGATAGTGGCTGGGCACAGGCTGCACCCCACACCCGGATGGCAGTCAGTTCCAGGTCGGACACGGAGCTTCACCGACACCTGGGGAAAACCGAAAGCTACCTTGTTATCTAGCCTAACTTCCAACACATTTATCGTTCTTGATAGTAATTAACAGTCACTCTTCACATAATACATTAACTGGAACTTAGGGGAAAATACCAGTAACAGAATCTACAAAGTTTTAGTACTGTGGGTGCATTACAAAACATCTTTTTTATTAACATCATGATTGTTTACATTGAAGGAAACGATTTCAACATGGAACCTTTTTTTTTCAAAGTACCAAAAATACAATTATTACATATAAAGGAACGAATTCTATTTCTCCCCATTTTTATCAAGAAAAGAATGTGTTTTTTTTTATCATATCTTATCATCACTAGACGTGTCCAAGTACATTTCAAGGAACGCTTTCCGTTCGTCCCTTTTAATGTATTAAAAAAAAAAAAAAAAAAAAACGCTTTCCGTTTGTCCCTTTTTATCTTTCCACAACCAGAATACATTTTCAGACAATTCATGCTCAATAATTTTGTCACACTGTCACTTTTGCACACACGCATTCATGACAGCATTTACTCCATACGCACACGCAATCTTTCCAATCAACCAAAAGGCGCACTACGAATGTTTTTCTTCTCCCCCTCTCCTTCAGGGAAAAACAACTTTACTAAATCACATCAAACAATTTATAAACAGATTTATACATGCATCCTTGTAACCAATTTTCCCATTTACATCAATACAAGTTTCTGTAAAGTCATGGCCTTCACATAACACTGGCCCAAGATCCAGACCATGAGAATAAGTAATTATTTCAGTCATTGATGCTATGCCTGCATCAGATATAAGACTCGCTCCATACTGTCATGATTCCCTGTCTCTCTCAGACAGCGTATCGCCCCCTTGAATTCTCCCTCACTGGAGATATGATGAGTTCCGACTCCTCTCCCTGGAGTCTTTATTTGCTGGGGCTGAACTACCGGTATGTTCCCCACACCATGGCCATCTTTAACCACCTCACGGGGTGAAAAGTGAAGGGTGAAGGTGAAGGGCTGAAACACGAATAAGGTTCGTGTAAATAACCTGCTTCCCAAATCAACATATTCTTTCTTTCTCTTTTCTTAGGCTTTCCCTGTAGCTTTCCCCAACTATCTATGGCTCACCTGTAATGACTGGTCAGCAGTGAGGACCAGCGTCCTGACAGGTTCGAGTCTCTAGGCCATCTGCTGGCTAAAACTGATTCTTTCCTCCCTCCTCCTACTGAGTGCATACTCAGTGTTCAAAACACATGACCAGCACCTTACCAGCCCTTATTAAACTATCTCTCATGGTCACTTTCACCCAATGACCACCCTTCTTTCTTTAATGAGTCATTCTCACCATAATTTGGAGACGACCGCTACACTAGTCAAGCCACATGAATATTCTTCCTTTTTAGTATGGCATGGGGAAATGATTCATATCACTAACTACATGTGATGGAGCGTCACATGCCTTGATGTGAGGCTACGTCACATGACAAATTTCCATTGCTCACTTCCAGAGCTCACCAACACTCACATCATTATGATACTCCAGAGGAAAAAAAGAAAACAACACTTTTTTTTCGGTAATACACTGATT
>CM031627.1:45670073-45672573 GCA_018398815.1 Conus ventricosus
GATTCCCAATATTTTTTAATTCCGCCGTTAAATGTGTTCGATAGTGGCTTAGAATTATTCAGATGCAGGATTACAGATTACCATACAAAGCATATCGAATGATGTTACACTTAGATGACAGAGGGAAAAAGAACTGGGTGACTAATGTGAGAATGAAATTGTGTGAATATGGTTTCGGATTTGTATGGATGAACCAAGGTGTCGGTGATGTGGATGTTTTTAACAAGGTATTTCGAGAAAGACTGGTTGATTGCAGTTGACAAAACTGGAATTCTCTTGTACAGAACAGTGACAGATTTCAATTATACAGAACATATAACCATTTACGATATTTACCTGTCTACATGTCAATGAAAATAGACAAACATATAAAACGCATTATGACTAAGTTTGGATTTGGTGTTTCTGATCTATTTACTCATTATTTCCGTTATAGACAGTCGTCTACCAGAAATCTGATCTGTACATTATGTCAAATTACGAAAGAGGATGAAGTTCATTTTGTATTGGTTTGTCCAGTATTAAAAGATCTTAGAGAGCAATTCATCCCACAAAAGTATTTCAATAATCCTTGCCTTTTCAAGTTAACCCTGTTAATGTCGTCATCGAATGAAAACACTGTGAAACAGTTAGCTATTTATTTATATAAAACATTCAAGAAGCGAAGTGTGTATGTAACGTAAAGAATACCAATGTCAATTTCGTCATGAATTACAGTGTATACCCCCATTCTAAGGGGCCAATATGAATAAAACATTTGAGTCTTGAAACATTTGAGTCTTGAGTCTCTCTCTCTCAGTTTGTCTGTCAGGCAGTCGGCCCATCTATCTGTTTGCCTGTCTATCCGTCCGACCGCCTCTTCCTCTCTTTCTTTCTCTTTCTGTCTAAGCACAAGAGTGACGTTTCTTTAACTGTCGCTGCATGTTCACTTGTCTGTCTATCTGTCTATTGGTATGTCTCTCTCTCTCTCTCTCTCTCTCTCTCTCTCTCTCTCTCTCTCTTATATATATATATATATATATATATATATATATATATATATATATATATATATATATATATATATATATATTATATCGGTTTGTATGAGTGTGTGTGTGCCTGTTTGTCTATCTGTCTGGCTGACTCATTGTTTATCTTCCTGTAATATTCTTTCTATGTTTGTCTGTGGTGCACTGTCTGTCTGTCTGTCTCTGTCTGTTGGTTTGCGTATCTGCGCCCCCTCCTTCTCTCTTTCTCTAACTTGTATTTAAATACTCGATCGCGTGTGAGTTTGTCTCTGTCTCTCTCTCTCCGTCTCTGTCTCTCTCTCTCTCTCTCTCTCTCTCTCTCTCTCTCTCTCTCTCTCTCACTGTGTGTGTGTGTGTGTGTGTGTGTGTGTGTGTGTGTGTGTGTGTGTGTGTGTGTGTGTGTGTGTGTGTGATTAAGCGCAAACCTGTGCGATAAACGTGTGCATGTACATATGCCCCCCCCCCTCCCCACACACACACACACACACACAGAAATTAGTAAACACATATTCTCTCTCTCTCTCTCTCTCTCTCTCTCTCTCTCTCTCTCTCTCTTCTCTCTCTCTCTCTCTCTCTCTCACACTGTGTGAGCCACTATTTTGCATTGTACTGGTAGACATGTATTTACACTGTGTGAGCCACTATTTTGCATTGTACTGGTAGACATGTATTTACACTGTGTGAGCCACTATTTTGCATTGTACTGGTAGACATGTATTTACACTGTGGGCCACTATTTTGCATTGTACTGGTAGACATGTATTTACACTGTGTGAGCCACTATTTTGCATTGCACTGGTAGACATGTATTTACACTGTGTGAGCCACTATTTTGCATTGTACTGGTAGACATGTATTTACACTGTGTGAGCCACTATTTTGCATTGTACTGGTAGACATGTATTTACACTGTGTGAGCCACTATTTTGCATTGTACCGGTTTACATGTATTTACACTGTGTGAGCCACTATTTTGCATTGTACTGGTAGACATGTATTTACACTGTGTGAGCCACTATTTTGCATTGTACTGGTAGACATGTATTTACACTGTGTGAGCCACTATTTTGCATTGTACTGGTAGACATGTATTTACACTGTGTGAGCCACTATTTTGCATTGCACTGGTAAACATGTATTTACACTGTGTGAGCCACTATTTTGCATTGTACTGGTAGACATGTATTTACACTGTGTGAGCCACTATTTTGCATTGCACTGGTAGACATGTATTTACACTGTGTGAGCCACTATTTTGCATTGTACTGGTAGACATGTATTTACACTGTGTGAGCCACTATTTTGCATTGTACTGGTAGACATGTATTTACACTGTGTGAGCCACTATTTTGCATTGTACTGGTAGACATGTATTTACACTGTGTGAGCCACTATTTTGCATTGTACTGGTAGACATGTATTTACACTGTGTGAGCCACTATTTTGCATTGCACTGGTAGACATGTATTTACACTGTGTGAGCCACTATT
>CM031627.1:45677573-45680073 GCA_018398815.1 Conus ventricosus
CGCTCACTTTATTTGTTTTCATGCTACAGCAGCTGAAAGTTTAAAAATTGTCTCCTGTAAACTACCAGCGACAACCTGCCCTCAGTCTCCCTTCGGCTCTCTGAAACTGTTGCTTGGCCGGTAGCTCTGCGGAGACTGAAGGGAAATCTTCGTTCACCTGACCTACAAAAAATGCAGGTGAGAAGCTTTCATGTAAACAGGCCAACCAGTTTTACAGATTTACCTGTTCCAGTCAATGTGTCCTCAACATTTGGGACCGGACGAAATATGGTCCATCACAATACTCCCCCTCCTCAAACAAACAGACAAAGAAACAAACAAAAAAGACAATGACCGAATTGTTTTTTTTAAAGAAGTAAACAAAGAACAGAATGCAAAAATCCAGAAATCATACATCAAAATAGCATCAGAAAACTGCCGTACACACAAAGAAAGCCATTTCTTAAAGGATCAACTGATTCTCATACGAACGCGAGAGAAGATTAGCGAAAACATTCAATGAACCTGGAACTGGTTGTACTTCGAACGAGCACTCCTGCAAGGACAACGCCCATCGCATAATTCTGGAATTCTTGAAGTTTGATATTCGGAGGTACGTTAAGGGACGACGATCCAAAGGAATCTAACAAACTTTTGCACAGCCAGACAATAGCTAAACACTCCTGGCCAATAGTACTGAACGCCTCACGACCCAGCAACTTCCGACTAGCGAACACGACTGGGTGAAGCACGTCATCACTCTCCTGAAGCAACACAGCACCCAAACCAACAGAACTAGCATCAGTCCTGAGAACAAAAGGATTAACCATCCTAGGTAACAACAACACGAGTGCAGAAGACAAGATGCCCTGAATCATTCTCAAAGTTTCAGCACACTCAGGAGTCCAAGAAATAGACCTTCCAGCACGACCAGCATCTTTGATTAAATCAGACACTGGAGCACTCAGAGTACCAAAGTGAGGAGCATGTCTCCTGTAAAAAAAAAAAAAAAAAAAAAAAAAAAAAAAAAAAAAAAAAAAAGCTGAGCAACCCCAACAAATATCTGACCTGCTTCCTGGTAGTAGGAGTTGATATCTTAAAAACGTTATCAACCTTCTTCCCTTCAGGACGCATAGTACCGCTTCCAACAACATGACCAAGAAATTCAAGTGAACGAAAGCCTGACTCGATCTTGGAGGGACGAACTGTGAGGTTGAAAGACCTCAGTCAAGAAAGCACAACCTTCACATGACTGAGATGAGCATCACATGACACACTGTGCACAAAAATATCGTCAAGTTAGTTGATAGCAGAAAACTGATCTAAAGACAGCATACGCATCATACGTGCAAACACTGCAGGAGCTGACACAAGTCCAAAAGGCATCCTGACAAACTGGAATAGACCCAAGTGTGTTGTAAAAGCCGTCATCGGACGATCCTCGGGCTTTACCACGATCTGCCAGTATCCTTTTGCAAGATCTATCTTTGTAAAAGAATTTTTTAAAACTGAACATCATCTAAGTTTGCAAAAAGACTCTCAACGTCAGAAATAGGTTCAGCATCAAAGACGGTAATCTTGTTCAAGGATCTGAAATCAATGCAAAATCGACACGTACCATCTTTATTCCTGACGAACACATCTGGAGATGCATATGGACTATTTGTGGGTCAATTATTCCTGGCGAACACAACTGGAGATGCATATGGACTATTTGTGGCTCAATGATACCAAGATCTAAGAGGATACCAATCTCGCTCCCAGCAACCTCTCTCGCAGAAAAGGGATGTCGTAATACTTCTTTCTAACAGGCATCTGTTGTAAGAGGGATCTCTAAGAGTATATCACCAAGAACGAACACGGCTTGCGAGTCAAAATGTCCTGAAAATCATCAATGATTGCACGCAACTCCCTGGAACTGTCAGACAAAGCACACTCAAAGTACGCTGAACGGACATCTTCATCTGGCATAGAAGACGTCATCGGAACAGCTACAGTGGGAATGGGTAAAGCGTCATCACAGTCCTGGACGACACCATCTGTACAAACCACTTCAGGAACAACGGACTCTGAAGAGGGATTTACAGACAGACCAATTCGTGGAGAACACTCGAAAGAAACCCGTTCTTGGTCGCAAGACAAAGGTGCTATCTCTGACCAAGGCACTGAAGTACCCTGTGAAAGAACAGCCGTTGGTACAACATTAGAGGTAGACACAGCAACACGATCAACGTGTCTTCAAAATTTGGGACCAGACGAAACACGGTCCGTCACAATCTTGACGTCATAATAGAATGCCCTGTATCTTAACGTCTTGATGGAATGCTCTGTCACCGAAAGGGGAGAGAATGATGAATCCATCGGTGCTCAACCAATCACGACTGCAAATCCCAAACGGACTATGAACATGGACCAAATGGAATATCCATGTGTCTGTGGAAAGCGTTTCGCTACCACCCGTGGCATGAAGATCCACAGAACAAAGATGGGATGTGTGAAGACTCATCTGAATGAGCAGCAG
>CM031627.1:45685073-45687573 GCA_018398815.1 Conus ventricosus
TGTTAATTATCAACTCTGCGTGGGGCATTACCAATCGCCAGCTCTAAGTGCTTGAAGAATGTTTTTGTGTGACCGGACCCAATAAACATGACGAGGTCAAAGAGCAAAGCACCCTCTTCCACCCGTTAAGAGACAACCACTTTCCGAGTGCTTTCTATACGAGTTATATCGTCTGCTGCAACATATTGAAGTCTAAAATGAGCCTGGTGTCACGCGTTACAGCAATTCATACTGCTGCTTTTTTTTAAATAGCAATATGCCATTTGCAAACAATAAGTAGTGGAAATACATGCAATAACTGAATGTTACCGTTTTTATATGCATCGGTTTACTAATAGCTTTTGTGTCACTATGAGCAAACTGCAGAGGGAGAGAGAGAGAGAGAGAGAGAGAGAGAGAGAGAGAGAGAGAGAGAGAGAGAGAGAGAGAGAGATTGAGAGAGAGAGAGAGAGAGAGAGAGAGAGAGAGAGAGAGAGAGAGAGAGAGAGAGAGAGAGAGAGAGAGAGAGAGAGATGTGTTCATTCGTTCTCAAGAACAAAGTAGAACACATTAGATTCACCATACTGTGTGCGTATGAGCGCGCGTGCGTGCGTGCGTGTGCGTGCCTGCGTGCGTGCGTGCATGTGTATGTATGTATGTGTGTGTGTGTGTGTGTGTGTGTGTGTGTGTGTGTGTGTGTGTGTGTGTGTGTGTGTGTGTGTGTGTGTGGTGTGTGTGTGTGTGTGTGTGTGTGTGTGTGTGTATGTGTGTGCGTGTGTGTGTGCGTGTGTGTGAGCGTGCGTGCGTGCGTGCGTGCCCGCGGCTGTGTCCTTGTACTTTCCTGGGAATAAGTTACGGGAGTCATAAATAATAATGAAATCTAGTTCAGCCCCAATACCGGCTTGATTTATGGTCATGAAATTGATTTGAGAGAGAGAGAGTGAGAGAGAGAGAGAGAGAGAGAGAGAGAGAGAGAGAGAGAGAGAGAGAGAGAGAGAGAGAGAGAGAGAGAGAGAGAGAGACGAGGGGAAGGTGGATAAAGGTTATATGTGAGTGATACGACATCATGAATCGATGACTAGGAGCATAGCTCTAGAACGAAGCCGTGAAACCATTTCTATACACTTTCATTGTCATTTGCTGTAGGCATTCTCCTTCATGTCGAACTCCATTCCAGTGAAAAAACATGGTATGTCCAAAATGCTGTTTAGCCTTTGATGTAAATAAAATAATTCATCACAAAAGCGTAGGCCAAAGTGTGAATTCCGTGACCTGACGGTGCGAACTGCACTGCAGTCAATGCGTAAAGAGATGTTCACAAAACAAGACCGCACTTTACTGCCTAGGCAACCAACACATTCACAACACTGACAGACTTACACAGCACTGTAAATACCGTTCCAGACAAAGATGGAAAAGCAACAACAGCAACAACAAGAGCAACAGCTGCAGCAGCACAGCAACAGTGACAACGACAGTGACAGCAGCAGCAGCTATAGCAACAGCAACAACAACAAAAATAACAGCAGCAGCAACAGCAGGACAACACCACCAACAACGAAAACAACAACAGCAACAACAACAATAGCAGCAGCAGGGCGGCAGGAAAGCAAACAGGCTAAACATCCCAGATAAACAAGTACAACAACGTTACAGCCACATCAATAATATGTAGCAGTGAATGATTCCTTGTATGTGAGGGAACGTCTGTGTCCACGCCGTCCTTTACTCTCAGATGTCTCAGTGTTAATAGCAGTGAATGATTCCGTGTACGTAAGGGAAAGTCTGTGTCCACGCCGTCTCTTGACTCTCAGATGTCCCAGTGTTAATAATAGCAGAGAATGATTCCGTGTACGTGAGGGAAAGTCTGTGTCCACGCCGTCTCTTGACTCTCAGATGTCCCAGTGTTAATAATAACAGTGAATGATTCTGTGTACGTAAGGGAAAGTCTGTGTCCACGCCGTCTCTTGACTCTCAGATGTCCCAGTGTTAATAATAGCATTGAATGATTCCGTGTACGTGAGGGAAAGTCTGTGTCCACGCCGTTTCTTGAACCTCAGATGTCCCAGTGTTAATTCGTAGACTACTCTGCACAGCTAGGAAGGTCCATGACGGGCACCCGACACTTCCGCTACCGAACAAAGAGTCATATGACACTTCCGCTACCGAACAAAGAGTCATCCGACACTTCCTCTACCGAACAAAGAGTGTGGTCTGGTAGACTCCAGGTGTCTGATCCAGTGGCTGTAGTTTGTGCACAGGTTTGTCTTTGAGTCCCCCCCCTCCTCCTTTTGTAAAGAAAATGTGCGTAAGGGATATTGTTCATAGTGTTCATGCCAAACAATATGTACGTAAGGGGCATTGTTCATGGTGTACACACCAAAGACCATCTCAACCATCTCAAAGGGGTCAAATACGTATTAACACAAACTATATACCAAAGTACGCCAAAACCATCCATATGTTCTCACCTGGTTTTTTTCTCCAGTTCCTCAAACACAACGGACGTTGATGCGGTAAT
>CM031627.1:45690073-45715073 GCA_018398815.1 Conus ventricosus
GAGACACACTTTACATGCCCACGATCTGCACTTCATACTGCACGAGGGAGACACACTTCACATGCCCACGACCTGCACTTCATACTGCACGAGGGAGACACACGTCACATGTCCACGACCTGGACTTCATACTGCACGAGGGAGACACACTTCACATGTCCACGACCTCGACTTCATACTGCACGAGGGAGACACACTTCACATGTCCACGACCTGGACTTCATACTGACACGAGGGAGAACACACTTCACATGTCCACGACCTGGACTTCATACTGCACGAGGGAGACACACTTCACATGTCCACGACCTGGACTTCATACTGCACGAGGGAGACACACTTCACATGTCCACGACCTGGACTTCACACTGCACGAGGGAGACACACTTCACATGTCCACGACCTGGACTTCATATTGCACGAGGAAGACACACTTCACATGTCCACGACCTGGACTTCATACTGCACGAGGGAGACACACTTCACATGTCCACGACCTGGACTTCATACTGCACGAGGGAGACACACTTCACATGTCCACGACCTGGACTTCATACTGCACGAGGGAGACACACTTCACATGTCCACGACCTGGACTTCATACTGCACGAGGGAGACACACTTCACATGTCCACGACCTGGACTTCATACTGCACGAGGAGACACACTTCACATGTCCACCACCTGGACTTCATACTGCACGAGGGAGACACACTTCACATGTCCACGACCTGGACTTCATACTGCACGAGGGAGACACACTTCACATGTCCACGACCTCGACTTCATACTGCACGAGGGAGACACACTTCACATGCCCACGACCTGGACTTCATACTGCACAGGGAGACACACTTCACATGTCCACGACCTCGACTTCATACTGCACGAGGGAGACACCACTTCACATGCCCACGACCTGGACTTCATACTGCATGAGGGAGACACACTTCACATGTCCACGACCTCGACTTCATACTGCACGAGGGATACACACTTCACATGTCCCACGACCTCGACCTCATACTGCACGAGGGAGACACACTTCACATGTCCCACGACCTCGACTTCATACTGCACGAGGGAGACACACTTCACATGTCCACAGCTGATGCTCACAATGTAACATTTCTTCTGCCCAGCGAAGCTGTACAAACTGTCCAGTTTGATGGCGGCATGATCAACCTTCATGTCGACAATACTCGCAATGCTGTTTGGCAATGCAGGCGTTTCACTAGAAGAAGGCACAGTGACATTACAACATGCCTTTGAACAGATTGAACATGCAACGGTTTTCACTATTGGAGAAGTCTTTTCATCTTACAGTGTTGGCATATTGCGGTTCAAAGCACATTTTATGTATTTGATTCTCACAGCAGGGATGAGAAAGGCTTGTGTCATCCTGATGGTCTTGCATGTGTTACTGAGCATTAAGGTTTGGAAAATTTGATAGCTTTTATACATGACTTGTCTTATTCGCTGAAAATGTTCTATGAGACTTTGTTTGAAGTTGTGAATGTGTAATGCCGTGCTGAGATGATGGAAGAGACGTTTGTACAGGAGAGATGTGTGAATGATTTTAATGTAGAGTCACCTAAAACACCCCTGCACAAACCTTAGTGAAGGTGAGAATGAGGATGACAGTCTACTAAGTCACTTAAGACAAGGTGAGGATGACATTCCACTCAGTCACTTAAGACAAGGTGAGGATGAGGATGACATCCACTAAGTCACTTAAGACAAGTGAGGATGAAGGATGAACATTCCACTAAGTCACTTAAGACAAGGTGAGGATGAGGATGACATCCACTAAGTCACTTAAGACAAGGTGAGGATGACATTCCACTCATGCACTTAAGACAAGGTGAGGATGACATTCCACTCAGTCACTTAAGACAAGGTGAGGATGACATTCCACTAAGTCACTTAAGACAAGGTGAGGATGACATTCCACTCAGTCACCTTAGAAGAGATAATGATTCATCATTTGTTATGCCAGGCGTTCTAATGTATGATGCAGTGAATGATAATGTCCCCACTGCAACACTCAAACAGGGTTTGTCATTTGAATGTACTGAGTCAGAGGCTTTGTCAAACCATCCCAGTGACGGCGTTGAGTATGTTCCGTTGAAGGCAGAAATGAGAGATCTGGAATGTTCATCGTCTAAGGTAAAGTATGACGAAGACGATGATATTGTTCATTGCAATCCCATATATAGTAGAGAAACATTAACAACAGGAAATCATGCAGCTACTGAAAAACAACCCGAAATGGTAGAGCCAGATCATACGAGAACTGAACAAACAAGTTGCAGTGTCTTGAACGATCTTTTAAATGACAGTGTTGCAAGCGGCACTTTGACTGGATCAGCAACTGCAGGGCATTCCCATTCAACAATCAGTGTCCTTTTTCCACTCAGGATAAGCCGAGACAGACCAGAAAAAGACTCCGAAATGAAGATGTCTGGAAAATCAATGTAAGAAAGCGTTTAGGAACCAGTGGACATCCATATGTCTCGAGGACAGGAAAACCCCAGAGAAAAAGAGTTGAAGTCAGAGTGCGGGGATTTGTGTAGAAATAAGTGCAAAGCAAGAATATCAGGGGGGGATAAAAGGGCCCCATAATTTTCACATTTTGGGGGAAAAAGGGGTTGTCTTCCCCACAGCAGGGGCCCAGAAACTTTGTAATCCGTCCGAAACTCAAAGAAAAAGAAAAAAACAAATTCGGGGGGAAAACTTCCCACAAAAGAATACTTCTGCACCTTCAAGGAAAACTTTTTGGGAAAGTTTGTAAGATTTTTCTTGATACTTTTAAATATCTCGGGACTTACTTCTCTTCGCCGCCCCGCCTTTTGGGACGGGTTTTCCCCGAGTTTGCGGGGTTCTTTTTAAATTCTGAGTGTGTTTTAAATTTTTCAGTTTTCCCCCCCTTTTGTAAAATTTTGACCAAACAGTCCCTGGTGCTTCGTGAATTTTTCGGAACAAAACTGATTTTTCTTTTTTGAATAGTGTTTTTTTTAAGGGAAAATTTTCAGTGGGGAAATTGCTTTTTCCCCCCAAGATTTCTTCAACCTTTATGTGGTTTTTTTCTGCGGAGCGCAGTGAAAACGCCTTGTTTGCTTCCGTGTTAAGCATGTTTCCCCCCGGCCCCCCAAAAGGTGGCCCTTTATCTGTGGGGACCCTTTTAAGGGCCGACCCCCTTGCCGGGGAAACCCCCCGGCCTGAAGTTAAAAAAAGGGGAGGGGACGTTGTTTTTCTAGGGCCGTTTTTTGTGTACAAGTGGGCTTTTTTAAAAGCCAGCAAATTTAATTTGTGGGGGAAAATCAAGGGGACCCCCGTAAACCCCGTGCTCCGTTTTTCCCGGGTTTTCCCCACTCCTTCCTGTCTTGTTGTGCTTAAAATAAGAATTAAAAACACATTTAAAACACGTTTTTCCCACGGCCGGGTTGGCCTTAAACAGTCTTTTTTGGAACCCCCCCCCCCCAAACTTTGGTCAAGTCCCCACAGTAATTGAAAATTGCAGTCTCTGTTAGTATTTTACAGTCAGACCCCCCAAAACAAAAAAAGCCCGTTTTAAAACACGAACAGAAAACTTTTGGTTTTTTCCCCAATCAGAACTCTCCCTCTTTGGGCAAAATGCTTTAGCTCTTCCTCCCTAAATGACCCTGCCCCCTGACTCTCGTTAAACATTATATGGGGAAACGGGGATGAGGGGGGCCAAAAAAAAGTTTTCCAATTCCGCGTCCCTGGAGGGGTTTTCCCAAAATACAATTTAGCTAAGACTTTTGGTTAAAAATTTAAACAAGCATGACACTAAAAAAATCCCTCAAACAAAACATTTTAAATTTCCCTTAAAAAAATAAAAAGGGAAAAAGGGGGGCGGGTTCATCTTACCCAGGGATTTAAGTGTGAGGAAAGGGGGGGCAAAAAACTGATTTTCGAATATTGTGTGCCATTTTTGGGCAAAAAACTAAAAGGACTCTGGCATGGATGCCAGCCTTTGTGTGGGATGAAAAGGGGGCGCTGGGGCTACATCAACCGAGGACGATGCCAAAGTACCAGCAGGCCCAAGCAAAAACTCATTGGGGAAAAGGCCCCTTTATCACTGAGCCCCCCATTGCAGATACAGCCAGCCCCCCACGTCATCTTTCCAACACCACGGAGCCCGCACCCCACTGTGTGATTCACAGTCCTGTGATTTCAACACTGATGTCCAGAACTGCCAGTGCCCCACTGACCCCACAAACCCCAGGAAAACAACTACCAGTGACACTGACCCCAAATACCCCGAGAAAAAAATTTCCCGTGACACGGGACCTCACTCCCCCCAGAAAAAACAGCTGCCAGTGACAGGGGACCCCACTACCCCAGAGAAAAACAGCTCCCTTGGAAAACTGCCCCCATTTCCCCCTGAGAAAAAACCCACCAATGACACGGCCCCCCACAACCCCAGGGGAAAAAAAAACAAGTGACATGACCCCATCCCCCAAGAAAAAAACAGCCCCCAAATGACCTGACTCCCCCAAACCCCAAAATAAGAACAACTACTGGTCAATGACGCAACCCCCAGAGGGGACTTTTTTTAAAGGGAAACCCACAGACCCCCCCACCCAATGCCGGGACAAGCACGGGATGCTAAAATTGCCCCATGCCTCTTTTCTTTCACTGAAACCTTTTGTAAATCTTAAAAAAAAAGGCCTTGATCAGTTATTAAAACTCAGATTGACAACAAACTGGGGTTTTTAAAACCAGGCGTTGCGGAGAAAATTGACAGTCCTGCAAGATGAGTAAAACCCCACTATGCAACAGCTAAAGAACAAACAAAGCTGATTGACAGTGTGTTAACCGTCAAAAGCACCTCTTGAAATACCCACGTGACGTCAGAAACCCCCCCCACGCCCACTGTAAAGTCAAAAAAAATTCAACGCAGCCAGAACAAAAAAAACAGGAAACAATCTAGCGACGTGTTTTACAAAAGGCATAGTGGTTTTTAGGGTAAACAAAGAACAGACTGCCCTTCACGCGGGGAACCGATTTCCGTCACTTTTCTCCAAAAAACAAATCACCTTGACAGACACAGACTGACTCCACCCCTTTTCCAAAGTCTTTTGGGTAATAAAACCCCAAACAGCCGTCTTTTAAAACCCGAACCGGGGGCAATTAAATTTTTCCAAAACTACCCCCAAAAAATTAAAAGGGGATCCCGTCCTTTTCCCCCGAAAAAGGCCCCAAAACCTTTCAACCCCTTAAAATTTGGGGGAAGGGGGAAAATTTTCTTAAAACCCCCCTTTTTTAAAATAAAATTTTTAAAAAAACCGGGAAACGGGGGAAACCTTTGGGAAACAGGACGGGGGGCCCCCACCCCTTTTTTAGGGAAAACCAATTTTTTTGGGCCCCTGGGGCCCCCCAAAAGGGAAGGGAAACCCTTTTTTAAACGTTCCCCCGGCCTTTTGGCCCTTCAAGGTGGGCCTTGTGCAGTTTCCCCCAGAGGGAATTTTGAAAAAAAGGGCGGTCCCCAAAATTTGGAAAATGTTGGGGGGAAAAACCCCACCTCCAATTTCCCCCCAAAAAAACCTAACTCCCGTAGACCCCCACCCTTCCCCCCAAGGAAAAAGATTTTTTTTGTTAAGCCTTCTTGTCCTTGGCCCCCCCAATTTGAAAAGGGATTTTTTCCCCCCCCCTTTCCCTTCCCCCCCCCAAAAAATTTTTTTTTTGTCCCCTTTGCCCTTCCCCCCCTTTTCCTTTTAAAAACCTTTATTTTTTTTGGGAAACCCCCCCCCAAAATTTGTTAAATTAAAACCCCCCCCCCCCCCCCCCCCCCCCCCACCCCCCCCCCCCCCAAAATTCCCCCCCCCCCCCCCCCCCCCCCCCCCCAAAACCCCCCCCCCCCCCCCAACCCCCCCCCCCCCCCTTTTTTAAAACCCCCCCCCCCCCCCCAAACTTACCCCCCCCCCCCTTTTTCCCCCCCCCCCCCCCCCCCCCCCCCCCCCCCCCCCCCCCCCCACCCCCCCCCCCCCCCCCCCCCCCCCCCCCCCCGGCCCCCCCCCCCCCCCCCCCCCCCCCCCCCCCCCCCCCCCACCCCCCCCCCCCCCCCCCAAAACCCCCCCCCCCCCCCCTTTTTTCCCCCCCCCCCCCCCCCCCCCCCCCCCCCCCTTCCTTTTCCCCCCCCCCTCCCCCCCCCCCCCCCCCCCCCCCCCCCCCCCCCCCCCCCCCCCCCCCCCCCCCCCCCCCCCCCCCCCCCCCCACCCCCCCCCCCCCCCCCCCCCCCAACCCCCCCCCCGGCCCCCCCCCCCCCCGCCCCCCCCCACCCCCCCACCCCCCCCCCCCCCCCCCCCAAACCCCCCCCCCCCCCCCCCCCCCCTTTTCCCCCCCCCCTTTTCCCCTGGTTTTCCCTTATTTACTGGGGAAATGACTTTACTTTTGTGACCCGGACAGCTTAAAAGTGACTTTTGTTTTGGGTTTGGGGTAAAAACTTTCCTAAAATACTTTTTTTCATACCATCTTGAATTGTCCTTTGGACTAAAATTCCATTCCCCTGTTTTTTGGGTTTTTTTGGGTTTCTTGGATATTTTTTGCTTGCGTTTTTAAAATTTTTTAAATTTTGTTGTTGTAAACCCGTATATCTATTTTTTTTTTATTGTTTCGGGGAACCTTTGCTCTAAAATTAAAAAAAGGGGACCTTGTAAGGGAATTAAAAAAGTACTGGTTTACGCTTTGGGTTTCCCCCTAAATGTTTACATCTCCCCAAAATAAATTCATGATTTTTCTGTTTTCTTCTAAACAAACCCCCCTTCTATTATTGCTTGGTCTTATTTAAAAACTCCCCTTTTGACTCCCTTTTCACTGTTTCAGCTTTTTTCCTTAACAAACTATAACTTTGCCCGGCCCGCGATCCACATTTGGTAAAAACAGGATTTGGGAATATTTTAATTCATCAAAAATCGTCCTGTACAAAAAGGCGGGCCGTGCCCTTTGAGCCTGATAATTTTTGAATGCATGGGGTCCTTTTTCCAAAACCCTCCAACTCAGCCCCTTTCTAGTTGGTTATGTTTCAGGAACCCCCCTGGGGCCTTTTTCCTTGGTATGCCCAACTTTGTCCCAAAAGGAGGGAAAGATGTAAAAAGAGCTTTTTCCAAAATGTCTTTTCTTCTCGGTGTTTTTTAAACTTTGATCGGAAAAAAACGGCAGCCTGCCTGGGATGGCACCACCACACCTTTGGTTGCTTTCAGCTGATTAAACCCAAAATAAACCCGAAAAGCATCTTCTCCCTTGCAAAAATTCATATTACCGAACAACAAAGCCATGGATCCAAACATAACGGGGGGGGAAACCCAAAAAGATAAGCAAACCACTGCTCTTTTTGGGTTGCCCCTTGGGTTTTCTTGTAAACTTCCAAACCCAACAAAAAAAGGGGCCCACCCCAAACCATTCAATATCGCTGCTTAAAAAATTTTTCCATTAAGGTTGAATTTTTTCCTCTACTTAAGTTGGGCCTTTCTACGGGGTTTTACTAAATTTCCCACGACCCAAAAGGAAATATAATCCTTTGGTATAATATCTTTCTCTCTTGGGGGTTGAAAAACTTTGGCCCCACTTAGAAGAAAAAGGGAAAAAAAAGATTTGCTTCCCAGCGGGCTGCCCAAAAGACTTTTTATAGAAATGGCAAAAGGGAGGCATTTTTAAAACCGAAAAAAAAAGTAAAATGAATATAAAACAGGGGGAAACAGATATCAGTTCTAGTTAGAAAATAAAAATCTGAGCATTTTGGGGAAATGAAAAAAGGGAAAACAGGGATCCCAGCATCATTATGGCGTGCTGTTAAGGGAAAAAACGGAAAAAATTCCCAAAAAAGGGAAACAGATAATGGGTGCGACCCATGTGGTCCCGCTAACACTTTCAACAATCATTTTTTCTCCAGGTAACGAATCGTACAAACGGGGGCCAGTGTCACATTCTTTAATTGATATGAAACTCCAGCTTTTTCTTAATTTGTTTTTTCAAAAAAAAGAATTTTAAAAAAAAGAGATTCTTTATCAAACCCCTTTTTTTTCTATTAATGAAAATTTGGTTTTCCCTTTAAATTTCCAAAAATTAAAAAATAAAAAAAAACAAGGGGGCCCCGATAAAATTAAATGCCCTTTTAAAAACTCAACTTGCTCTAAACCCTTTCATTGGGGTTTATACCCTTTCGGGATGTTTATAATTTTGATTACAGAATTTTCTTCCCCTGTTTTGGGCTAAAAGGGGCCCCCCCCCCCCCCCCCAAGGGGGGAACCACCAAATTTAAAAAAATTTTAAAAACAAAATCTCCTTTTTTTTCCAAATTTTTGGGAAACCTTTTATTTTTGAAAAATGCATGTTTTACAAATCACCAAACCCAAACCCTATGGAAAAATCACAAACTGTTCCCCCCTTTCAGTCAGGCTTTTTGTTTGGGAAAACACTCTGCCCAACGGCCTTAACACGCCTCTGTGATTTAAAGGTATCAGCCATTTAAAAGAAAGAAAACTTCCCCGGGAAATGTTTTTCCCCGATTTTTAAAAAGGTTTGATCTTGTAGGGCCATAACATATTATTAAAAAAAAAAAAAGACGGCATATGTTCAAAATCCGGCAGTAATCACCTTTTTTCAGTCATATCTTTAAAGCAGGGCCCAGCGTGTTTAAATTAAAACGGGACTTATTCCTCGAAGGAATGTTTACTGTGGCGTTCCCCCAAGGCTCTGTCCCTTTGGGCCTCTTCCTTTTTTGGAAATTTTTTTAAAGACCCACCGAGCCATATCTCACAATTTATGTCAGCTTTTGATCTGTTCGCTGACGATAGTTTTCTTCACGGGAGTGAACAAACAACATGTTTTGTACAAATATCCCTTAAAAACAAAGTTTTCATGGGTGTCTTAGAAGGTGCAACCAAAACCGAAAAGGGCCTTAATCCCCACCAAAAAAAAATGTATTTGGGCCTAGCACGAACAGAAACATCAACGGGCAGCATCTTTTTTTTTAGCCTAAAAAATGAGTGAAAACCTTTATTTTAGCCCGGGAACCCAACACCGTGTCTTAGGCGTTATTGATGAAAACTTTTTAAAAGGCAAACACATATAAATCATGTTTGGCCCAAACAGGTTTGGCCCCCCCAAATTTTTTTTACCCTAAACTCAGTTTATGTTGAACCACAATCCGGAAATTATTTTTTGAAGCCCATTGCCTTTCCCCGCATTTAAATATGGGGCCCCCTGTCTTTGGGGTTTGGTTTCCGGTTTTGGGGGAAAAAACAAAAAAAATGATCAAAATCTATGCCAAAAGTCGGGGAATTTTTAAACTGATTCTTTCCCCAAAAGCTCTTTCAACCCCCGGGGGAAATTTTGCAAAACTAATGTGTTACCACGGGAGACCCCTGACCTTTTTTAATAAGGCAGTACAATTTTTAAAATCCCTGCAAACATGGGGGCCAAAATATCTTGCTGGGGTTTATTCAAATGGCCAAAAAAGCGATATGATTCAAATAATTCATTTTTTCCCGTGTCCGCTTTTATTTGGGTTTAAATCTAGTTTTTTTTTATTTTGGTCCAAAAAGTGTGGAACTCTCTTCCTCGTCTCCAAAAATGTCAATCCACTGCCGTCCTTTTAAAACAGCATACTTAAAAAATTTATTTAACAAAAAAATTTTAAAACCCTTTTTATCTTAGCTCAACGCCCTCTTTTAAAAGCTTGCCTCTTTTTTAGTAATGAAAATGTGTTGTGTGGGGGGGGGGGGGGGGGTGGGGGGGATGGGTGTTGGGGTTGTGGGTAATTTGGGATGCGTTTCGGTATGTGTGGGCGGGTTTTTGCTGCATGTGAGCGCGCGCGGCCGTTTTTTTTTTTTTGTGTTTATTGTGTTTGTGTAATTTTGTAAAGGATTTTTTTTTTTTTTAAATTTTAAATTTTTATTCTTATTACTATTGTTATTGTTAAATTTTAATTTTTGCATAATTTTTTCTTTTTCTGTCATTTTTAATGTGTGCGTTCCCGTTTAGTTTTAAAGTTGTAGAATAGAAGGGGCAGATTTGGGAAAAATTAGGCAATGGGTAAAAAAACTTTTATCCTTGAGTAAAAAGGGGGGGTAGGGGGTCTTGGGGGGGGGACCTTGTTGCCCCCTTTTTACTTTTTAAAAAAAAAAGGGGGGGCTAGGGGTTTTCCCCGTACGCTGGGAAAAAAGAAAAAGCCCAAAACAACAGGGGCAACCCCCCAAAAGGGCACTGAGAAGGAAAAAGGTCAGGCGAAAACAAAACAACAGCTTTCCCCAGGGTGGAAATCAGAAGGAGGAGTCAACGACACATCAAAAGGGTTTTTCCCAGGGTGGGAAAATCAGAAGGGGATCAACGGCCAAACACAAGGGTTTCCTAGGGTGGGGAAAGGGGACTATGCAAAAAAATTTTTTACAAGGAATATTTGGAAAATTCCCTCAGTCTGCAAAAGGGTTATGGGTCTGTTTCGTGGAAATGACAAAAGGAAGGTTGCAAAACCCCGCTATGATACAACCCAAAGGAATGTGTTTTAAATTTTGAAATTGTTTTAAATTTTGGAAAATTTAGCATCCCGCTTTCCCCTAAACCCGGGTGAAAAAAAACCCATCTATCTTTGTTTCTGCCATGAATTGGATTTTCATACAGGCCCGAAATGAAGAATACAAAAAAAAAATATTTTAAAAGAAAGGGAAAAAAGCAGGGAAATGAAACAAAAATTAAAATATAAAATAAAAACAATTTTAAAAAAAAACCAAGTTTTTGCTGGGGCAGTGTTTGACCCTTGAAGAAGTATTGCCTGCTCCATCGGGTCTAGAGTCTTTATTACAAGAGAAAGCTGAACACGTACAACCTGACAGTGTAGGATTACAGAAATGGACAAGGATATTGTAATGTCTGGGTAGAGACGACAGCAAAAAGGGGATCCAGTGAAATTGCTTTGTGTGTTTACGGGTACCTGGAAAACATCAGCAAAGAGGAATGTTAAGAAAGTGAATTTGTGTTCTGACAGCTGTGGAGGACAAAATAGAAATAGAAACTTCCTCACAATGCCGTGATTTGCCCTGGGCAGGTTTACGTTTGAGGAAATAGAGAATACTTTCTTTGTAAGTGGTCATAGTCAGAACGAAGGTGATAGCGTGCATTCCGTTATTGGAATAAGTAGCAGACACATATCGGTGTACGCTCAACGCCAGTGGGCACAGAACATGAGAACAGCCAAGCGACGTGCACCTCTGTACATCGTTGACGAGCTGGATCAATCTGACTTTGTTGACTTTAAAAACTGGTAGTGTTACTAAACAAATTCCAGTTGGACACCAACAAAGAGAAAATCAGGTGGTTTCATGTGAGAAAAAAAAATCAAAGTGCAAAAGAACCAAATCCCGTTCACGTTGGTTATGACTACACAGAAGATTACTGCCAGCTCAACCTTGTGCAGAAACTGAGAACACCATCCCAAATCCAGCAGATATTGACCTGAAACACATTTGAACATCCCTATATCCCATTACCAAGGAGACGTACGATGACTTGATTAGTCTCTGTGACAGAAATATATTCTCAAAGACACATCACCAGTACCTCCCCAGTGATGCTTAACCTGCTGGTTGTTCAGTGGAAGCTACCAATAATGGGGATGACCATTATTGTAGCCTCCAAACAGTGGGGTGACCATTATTGTAGCCTCCAAACAGTGGGGGTGACCATTACTGTAGCCTCCAAACAGTGGGGATAACCATTATTGTAGCCTCCAAACAGTGGGGATGACCATTATTGTAGCCTCCAAACAGTGGGGATGACCATTACTGTAGCCTCCAAACAGTGGGGATGACCATTACTGTAGCCTCCAAATAGTGGGGATGACCATTACTGTAGCCTCCAAATAGTGGGGATGACCATTACTGTAGCCTCCAAACATGTGGGGATGACCATTATTGTAGCCTCCAAATAGTGGGGATGACCATTACTGTAGCCTCCAAACAGTGGGGATGACCATTACTGTAGCCTCCAAACAGTAGAGATGACCATTACTGTAGCCTCCAAACAGTGGGGATGACCATTATTGTAGCCTCCAAATAGTGGGGATGACCATTACTGTAGCCTCCAAACAGTGCGGATGACCATTATTGTAGCCTCCAAACAGTGGGGATGACTATACTGTTAAAGAGAACGGTAGTCTTCGTGGCATGTTATTATTATTATTATTATTATTATTATTATTATTATTATTATTATTATTATTAAGTCATCAATGAAACTGAGAACAAGTGTTAGGGAGATGACTACTCCCTGTGGCACGCCTTGCTGGAGAGTGACACGGCAGCTGATTTCTCCATCCACTTTGACACTTGCTGCTCTGTACTGGAGGAATTCGCGAATCCAGCGGAACATCTTCCCTCTACATTCTTTTTGAAAGGCTTCAGGAACAGTCCTGCCTGTACACGAGCCGATTATCTGTACCGACGTCCCTTCGGTAGGCTGACTGTGTGTTGTTGAGCAGGTGGTTTTCTTCCAGGTGTTTCAGTAAAGCTGTGTTCACCATTCTTTCCATCACCTTGCATAGACAACCAACTGAGGAGGCTGATGGGTTGGTAACAGGATTTCTTGGATTTGTCCTTGTGTTTCTTTCTTACGGCTTCTCTCCATCGATATGGAAATTTATCCATGTCCCAAGACTGGTTGATGATCAGGAATTTCTGTCTGGCTGTCGGTCCAAGGTTGTTAATCATGTGGTTTGGAATGCCGCCTTTCCCTGGGGCTTTTTGTATTTAAAGTTCTTGATGACTGCGTTCAGCTCTGCCATAGAGAAGGCTCTCATCATAGAATGGCTTTAGTTCTGATTTTTCAGCATGTCTTTTATTTCCTTGTAGACTTCTTACACTCGGGGACCGGATCAGAAAGTGTTCTTTCGCATTCCACTTTGTAGAGAACTGCAAGGGTATTTGCTGCTTTCTTGTCAGCACGGTGCTCACCATCTTCCTCAATAATAGTTCTGTTGTATATCACATCTGTGCCTTCATTCAGGTTCTTGTCAGAGTCCACAATTTGCTTATGTCCTCCATGTTCCGACTGCCGTCTTCTCAGTCCAGCTCTTCTGGATCTCTGTCTTCTTATGCTGGTTGAAGGTCTCTTTGATTCTGTTGTGTCTCTGGTGTTCTGTAGAGTGGAGCGCTGCTCCATGGCGCCTCAAGTGAAGATTTTACTGTGCTTGTATCATGGTCTTATTTAGCGTTCCCTTCCCTTTTAACAATTCTAATGAAGCCCCAATGTGTCGAACATTTGGGCAGTAAAATACAGTTTCTGTTGGATGGCGAGTGCGGTGCTTCATGTTTTTTTTGTTTTTTTTTTACAAGATCTGTTCTTATCAGACGGTTATCTGAATCACCGTATTGACATCATGGCGTGGACCCAGCTGCTGCCAGTGATTATCTATATTGTATTTGTGTGTTTGTTTGTTTGTCTGTCTGTTTTCCCCTTCTGTCTGGTGCGTTGCTAGGCTTGTTTTCTGTGTAGAGTTTACCAAAAGTCTAAACACCAATGAAGTCAATGCAATGGTGTCTTGGAAACATGGTGACAGTTGTCCAGGTGTCGACTATCTCATAAAACGAAACAACACAGATATAACATTTCTACAGAAGAATGTCTCCGATTGTTCCTACAGAACCTTGCCAAGAACAACAAACCAGGGGGTGGTCTATGGGAAGTGTGGGGATTCCACTGATTTCTGCAGCCTGCACGTGCAGGTGGCACAGGGTATGTATGTGCGTGCCCATGTTCAGCATCCACCACTCTGGTGTGGTTTCAGTGACAGACAACTATGGTTGATCTGTATGGTAGCCAGTCAAGAACATCCTTACCGACAAATGTGTATGAAATGTGATTTTCGGGTTCTTCAAAATTTGTTTTTTTGAGTCACATCAAAATTCCATGTGGATACTTATCACAGACAAAACTAGAGCTACAATCAGCATTCAAGCAATCAAAGATAACAGTGTATTCATACAATGTAGGACAGAACATGCTGGATACATAACCGTGCCATATGTGGCTCACGATATCCCCTTTAGTATGGACCTGACACTACATTCTAAATGTGTTATCATGGTTAGTCTTCAGCAGTCGTACAAACTTGATCTTTGTTTTTGGAGCAGGCCAATACATGTGGAACACAAGAAATCTGCTACATCAAAGGAATACAAGGCTAATGTGTGTACTCAGCGTTCCAAACCATCGTACCTATTTCTTGCCTCATATATCAGAATTCACTTCACACAGGGGCCAGGCTTCGATACCTTTAGTTTCGTCAACATATCGTTTTCTGTTTTCTGTGTCTCCTCACACCCCTACAAACTACCAAGTGGGCTGTTCAACTGTTCTGTGGTTAATTATTCCAGGTTTCATCCCTTTCTGCAGTGTAATATGAAGACAGAGTGTGAAGATGGACGGATGAAACAGAACACTGTCCCTTCAGCAGTCCTGAGTGTCAGGGGATGGTGGCGTCAACTAACAAATGTTTCAAACTGGTCTCGCTGGAGTTCAGTTACTATAGTGTACGAGGGTTCTATGGATGTGAGGTATATGGTCTGCGATTGGCTTGTGTAAAGACTAGAAAAGAATTGAAAGAATCTCTGCATATTTTCAAAAACTATTTTAATTCGAGGTAACTTTGGGTTTAAATTCAAGTTGGCTTTCGAGACATTTTATCTATAGTAGATTCCGTAAATGGGTTGACAATACAATGATATACAATATGAATCACTTGAGATATAATAGAGATTCTATGCCTGTTGTTTTAAGGAGGGATGAATTATGGGTTGGGATTCAGGGGCTTAACAAAAATGGATTATTGGTCATTGCCGCTATGTGAATTCAGATTACGATCGTTTGGTGTGCTTCCTCCTCAAGCCGTATCCCCAAAGTCAGAGACCACTCCGCCCGCCTTGACCCAGAGCAGGCAGAGTTTACTGCTGTGTTCCTACAGTCGTATCACCCATATATTTATGTACTGCGATCCCGCCATTCACTGCAAGAACTATTATTCCGAAGTTTTCGAATTTCTAAACGTGACTGGCGGCAGGAAAACATGTTATCTGCTGAAAGAAATGTCACCTGTGCACACGTTATGTTCCCCTGTGATGACGGTGTCACATCACTGCATTACACTTTGGTCTGTGACTTCATACAGAACTGTCCAGACAACAGTGATGAGTCATTTGCCAGCACGCTCTGTATCAGGGCTTCGGTGTTCTAACGGTCAGTATGTGTCGCACAGCCAACAGTGTAATGAACACTCTGACTGTGTGGATGATTCCGATGAGGCCAGCTGCCTGCAGCAGAATTCAGCTCCATGTACATACTGCATGCAGTTGAAAGATGTGAAGATGACACAGCGATTTTACATTAACCTGGATGGTACTGGCTACTTTACACAGCAGGTGATGGAAAGTGAAGAACCCTGTCCTGACACTCACTATCGTTGTCAATCTGAGTGGCTGTACTGTCTTCCTGTCTACACTCGATGTAATGGATTCTCTGACTGTGTCAATGGAGAGGATGAGCAGGACTGTAATAATGCTCCATGTTTTGGATTGTTCCAGTGTCGAGCATCTACAATTTGTCTCCATGGAGATCATCTGTGTGATGGCTGGGTCAGTGTCCACAACGAGATGATGAACAGATGTGCGATAGGACCTGTCCTGAAGGTTGCAGATGTCAAGGTCACCTTTTCCAGTGCAGAAACATCTTTCCCGCTGATCTTTTCCCACAGCTCCGCTATGTGGACGCCTCAGGGTCAGGGATGTCACTAAGTGACTTTAACATAAATCTCTATCTCATTCTTCTCACTCTGTCTCACTGTTATATTCATAATACATCAGGTGTACAACTTTCCAACCTGCAATACCTTGATCTTGCAAGTAACGATTTAAAACATTTTGACTTATCTGATTTCCTTGCGTTAAAGAATCTGAAAACCCTACGATTATCAAAAAATCACATCAGGTCGAACACAATGAATAAATTAACAAAACATATTCATTATTCACTTCGCGAATAGATACATCAAAACAAATCTCAATGTACTTAGTAGCGAACTGTCTGTTTTCTTGCCTCTAGTAGATCATTTAAACATATCCCTCTCCACCATTAGAATTATCGGATTCATAGGTTTGAAAAACATACCACGTCTGCGTGAAGTGGACATTAGATTCAACGCAGTTGAAGATTTCCCTTTGGATTTGTTTTCAGTGTCTGATGAGTTGCAGAATATATTTGCTTCAAACTACAGGTTCTGCTGTCAAAACTTACTTCCACAACAGTCGGACAACATAAAGTGCTCCGCTCCCCACACTGTACTCCCTTCATGCACGAAGCTGATGCCAACTGACCTGTACAGAGTTTTTCTTCTGGGGGTCAGTGTGTGCGCCACATTAGGAAACTTGGTCAGTATCGTCAGTTTACTTACAGTCAAAAGGATTTTTGCGAACAATTTGTTGATGATTGGCAGTATGCTGTTTGCTCAGTCTTGTACAGGATACCACGTTAGTATTACTGTAGTAGTTAATGAGATATTTAATGATCGTTACATCCAGTATGAAAAGACGTGGATCAACAGCCTGTCTTGTACAGTTGCCACATTTCTTTTTCATCTGTCCAGTGAGGTGTCAGTTTTGACCATTGGGTTCATCACACTGGATCACGTCCTCGTCCTTTGCTTTGGTAAGGACTCCTGCACGTTAGCTCAGTATCATTGACATCAGTTTTCATAGTGCCATGGTGTGCTGGAACCCTGGTTTCTGTGATACCATATCTTCCTGGGCTGTCACAATGGGAACCTCTAGGCCAGTCAGGTCTGTGCCGCATGGCTTTATTTGATCATGATAAGCCTAACCAACAGTTCCGATGGTCCAATGTCATTCTGATTATTAACTTCATCTTGTACTTAACAATAATGGTTGGCCAATTGATGATCTTCAGGAAAACACCTGCATTCAGAACTATGCTCGATTCCTCATTAAGGCCTGTGTATTCTGTGGCGTACCTGGTGAGGAACGTGGCCAGTGCAAACAGTGCCAGCTGGCTTATGCTTGGCGTATTAATGTTAACGACCACAAATGGTCTTCCACAATTAAACCAAACTCATGACGCCATGGTTGTGTTTGGGTTACCACTCCCCTCTGCACTCTGCCCATTTCTCTACCTGTGGACTGTGGTCATGCAGGCACGGCAGAAATCACAAGAAACGAAAGTACTCAACATGTTCAAATCGCGATTGGTTGCGTCAAAGAAAGACATCACACAAAGAAAATGAAATAACATAACACATACAACGAATCAAGAAACAGGAGTTAAAGTTCATGGTGTGTACCCCAGCCAGACAAAGGGAACCAATGAGATATAGGGTGAACAGCTTGTAGCAGGTCATAAACATGCAGTCCTTTTCTTTCTTGGACTTGTCTTGATTTGTCTGACCCTCACTCCCAGATAGTGTTGCAAAGACTCCAGTGATGCCCCACTGACATGACCTTCCCCTCTGTGGCCATTCTGTGTGGCCCGCTAACAGCTAGCCAAGGACAGGGCTGTCCACTCTCTATCACCTGTCCCCCCCTCCCCTATTTCTTCTGTCTGCCTCTCCTCCTCCCTGTCACTGTCCCCCCCGCCCCCTCTTCCCTCCTGACACTGCCCCACACCCCACCCCCTCTTTCTTCTGTCTGCCTCTCCTCCCCCTGACACTGCGCCCCCCCCCCCCCTTCTTTCTTCTGTCTGCCTCCCATCCTCCCTTTCACTGACCCCCCCCCCCCCCCCCCCACCCTCTCGGGCATAACTAGTGGTGCAGGGAGGTAACAGAATGCGATGCGTAGGCAGGTTTGAGTCTGTCAATGGAAACTCGAATTGACTTTCCATTTTTCAAGACGTCAAAATATTTGTCCAATCCGGCCAGTACAGGAAATGACCCAGAATAGGGCATCACTAACGGGCCTCTGTGGGAGTCATGGCGAACATAGACTTGGTCAGCAAACTGTAAATGTCGAGGCACGTATGAAATCACAGAGCCATGGGGTGCAGAGGTGGGGGTGCTAACTTCCTTAAGTTCTCTTGGAGCTCCTGTACGAAGGTGCTGTTAGGAACAAGATTGTCTGCACATGGCGGTGGGAGAAAATCACCAGGTCATCTGACATCTGTGCCGCACGTGAGAGGAGCTGGAGCTGCATCCTTTTTCCAAGTTGATCCAATGCCAAGCAACACAACTGCAGTTCGTCCATCAAGCATGGTCCCTTCAGACGAGCCTTCAGAGTAGCTTTCAACCTGCGGTGAAACCTTTCAACCATTCCGTTGGCCTGAGGGTGGTAGGCAGTGGTGTTTTTAGGGCTAACACCAAGAACCATGTGAAGTTCACGCCACAGCTGACTGATAAACTGGCGGCCTTGGCCTAAAGCCAGCAATCCATGTGCGTAGCAGGGCCCTGGCACAGGTGACAGCTTCTGCGTTGGGGAGGGGAATGGCCTCCGGCCATCTTGTGAATCTGTCCACGAGAGTGAGCAGATAGGTGCATCCTTCTGATGGAGGAAGAGGTCCTACAAGATACACGTGTACATCACCAAAACGTCTGTCAGGAGGTTCAAAGGGAGACAAAGGGGCTCTGGTGTGGCGGCCAGGTTTGCTTGCCTGGCATGAGTGACAGTCCCGGGCCATTTTCTTCACATCTTTCTCGAGGCCGGGCCATACATAACGAGCTGAAATGACACAGAGGGTAGGTTTAGGCCCGGGGTGGCAGAGGCTATGTAATGTTTCAAAGACAGTTTGGATCCATGATGGGGGGACAACTGGGCGAGGGCGGTCATTGAAACGTCACACAGTATTTGAACATCATCCAGAGAGACATCCTGAAGTTGTAGAGACACCCGGTTTAGCACGGAGGTCAATGACCTTGGGGTCATTGTGCTGTTCTGCAGCCAGTTGCTCACGATCTACTGTGGGGGCTGGTGATGTAGATGCAACCATTGGATCTGGATCTCCAACTGAGCTCGAGAGAGAAATCAGCTACAATGTTATCTGACCCGCTGATGTTTTCTGATGTCTGTCGTAATCTCAGCAATGTACGAAAGCTGACGTTCTTGACATGGGGATCTGTCTGTGTTGCTAGTGAGAGCATGGATCAGTGGCTTGTGGCCAGTGTATATGGAGAATGGTCGGCCTTCCTGGAAATAGAGAAAATGTTGAATAGTGCTGAGGATGGCTAATACCTCACGGTCAAAAGTGAGTAGCGTCGCTGAGTAGGGGACAGTTTCCTGGAAAAAAATGCAATGGGTCTCCATGTGCCTTGGTGGCTCCCTGTCACCCCCCCCCCCCCCCCTTTCTTTCTTCTGTCTGCCTCTCCTCCTCCCTGTCACTGCCCCCCCCCCCCCTCTTTCTTCTGTCTGCCTCTCCTCCTCCCTGTCACTGCCCCCCCCCCCCTCTTTCTTCTGTCTGCCCCTCCTCCTCCCTGTCACTGCCGCCCCCCCCCCTCTTTCTTCTGTCTGCCCCTCCTCCTCCCTGTCACTGCCCCCCCCCCCCCTTTCTTCTGTCTGCCCCTCCTCCTCCCTGTCACTGCCCCCCCCCCCTCTTTCTCTGTCTGCCCCTCCTCCTCCCTGTCACTGCCCCCCCCCCTCTCTTTCTTCTGTCTGCCCCTCCTCCCTGTCACTGCCCCCCCCCCTCTTTCTTTTAACTGCCCCTCCTCCTCCCTGTCACTAGCCCCCCCCCCCCTTTCTTCTGTCTGCCTCTCCTCCTCCCTGTCACTGCCCCCCCCCCCCCCTCTTTCTTCTGTCTGCCTCTCCTCCTCCCTGTCACTGCCCCCCCCCCCCCCTATTTCTTCTGTCTGCCCCTCCTCCTCCCTGTCACTGCCCCCCCCCCCCCCTTTCTTCTGTCTGCCTCTCCTCCTCCCTGTCACTGCCCCCCCCCCCCCTTTCTTCTGTCTGCCTCTCCTCCTCCCTGTCACTGCCCCCCCCCCCCCCCTCTTTCTTCTGTCTGCCTCTCCTCCTCCCTGTCCACTGCCCCCCCCCCCCTCTTTCTTCTGTCTGCCTCTCCTCCTCCCTGTCACGCGCCCCCCCCCCTCTTTCTTCTGTCTGCCTCTCCTCCTCCCTGTCACTGCCCCCCCCCCCCCTCTTTCTTCTGTCTGCCTCTCCTCCTCCCTGTCACTGCCCCCCCCCCCCCTCTTTCTTCTGTCTGCCTCTCCTCCTCCCTGTCACTGCCCCCCCCCCCCCTTCTTTCTGTCTGCCTGCTCCTCCTCCCTGTCACGCCCCCCCCCCCCCTCCTTTCTTCTGTCTGCCTCTCCTCCTCCCTGTCACTGCCCCCCCCCCCCCCCTCTTTCTTCTGTCTGCCTCTCCTCCCCCTGTCACTGCCCCCCCCCCCCCCTCTTTCTCTGTCTGCCTCTCCTCCTCCCTGTCACTGTCCCCCCCCCCTCTTTCTTCTGTCTGCCTCTCCTCCTCCCTGTCACTGCCCCCCCCCCCCTCTTTCCTTCTGTCTGCCCCTCCTCCTCCCTGTCACTGCCCCCCCCCTCTTCTTCTGTCTGCCCCTCCTCCCTCCCTGTCACTGGCCCCCCCCCCCCCTCTTTCTTCTGTCTGCCTCTCCTCCTCCCTGTCACTGCCCCCCCCCCCTCTTTCTTCTGTCTGCCCCTCCTCCTCCCTGTCACTGCCCCCCCCCCCCCCCTCTTTCTTCTGTCTGCCTCTCCTCCTCCCTGTCACTGCCCCCCCCCCCTCTCTTTCTTCTGTCTGCCCCTCCTCCCTGTCACTGCCCCCCCCCCCTTTCTTTTAACTGCCCCCTCCTCCTCCCTGTCACTGCCCCCCCCTTTCTTCTGTCTGCCTCTCCTCCTCCCTGTCACTCGCCCCCCCCCCCTCTTCTTCTGTCTGCCCCTCCTCCTCCCTGTCACTGCCCCCCCCCCCCCCTCTTTCTTCTGTCTGCCTCTCCTCCTCCCGTCCACTGCCCCCCCCCCTTTCTTCTGTCTGCCTCTCCTCCTCCCTGTCACTGCCCCCCCCCTCTTTCTTCTGTCTGCCCCTCCTCCTCCCTGTCACTGCCCCCCCCCCCCCCCTTTCTTCTGTCTGCCTCTCCTCCTCCCTGTCACTGCCCCCCCCCCCCCCTTTCTTCTGTCTGCCGTCTCCTCCTCCCTGTCACTGCGCCCCCCCCCCCCCTTCTTTCTTCTGTCTGCCCCTCCTCCTCCCTGTCACTGCCCCCCCCCCCCTCTTTCTTCTGTCTGCCTCTCCTCCTCCCTGTCACTGCCCCCCCCCCTCTTTCTTCTGTCTGCCTCTCCTCCTCCCTGTCACTGCCCGCCCCCCCCCCCCCTCTTTCTTCTGTCTGCCTCTCCTCCTCCCTGTCACTGCCCCCCCCCCCCTTTCCTCTGTCTGCCTCTCCTCCTCCCTGTCACTCCCCCCCCCCCCCCCTCTTTCTTCTGTCTCGCCCCTCCTCCTCCTGTCACTGCCCCCCCCCTTCTTTGTTCTGTCTGCCCCTCCTCCTCCCTGTCACTGCCTCCCCCCCCCCCCCTTCTTTCTTCTGTCTGCCTCTCCTCCTCCCTGTCACTGCCCCCCTCCCCCCCCCCTCTTTCTTCTGTCTGCCTCTCCTCCTCCCTGTCACTGCCCCCCCCCCCTCTTTCTTCTGTCTGCCTCTCCTCCTCCCTGTCACTGCCTCCCCCCCCCCCCCTCTTTCTTCTGTCTGCCTCTCCTCCTCCCTGTCACTGCCCCCCCCCCCCCCCTCTTTCTTCTGTCTGCCTCTCCTCCTCCCTGTCACTGTGCCCTGTGGGATGATGTTTTCCAGTCTGCCTGATGTTGAAACAGCCATCCCATTCCTTGTCCTGACCATGGTGTATAGGTACAGACGTGCAAGTGAGGAGAGAGAGAGAGAGAGGAGAGAGAGAGAGAGAGAGAGAGAGAGAGAGAGAGAGAGAGACAGACAGACAGACAGACAGAGACAGAGAGAGCTGATCCAAAATGCCCGCATGAATGCAGTGTAGTATTCACTGGAGGAGCATGTCCTCTCCCACCCCCTTCAAACACACCTGTCCCTTTTAAGCGAAGTATTTGACCTGGGACGGATTTGCTCTTTGTTCCACCCCTACCTGGACGTCGAAGGCAGTGGGTTCAGTTGAATCCTCATCCCTGTTTGTGTGCATGTCCTGCACCAGCCTGTGACGCTCAGCTGCCGGAGCTGTGTCCAGTGTTCCAACTCATGCTGGTCTGACAGTAATGTATCAGTCCTCGTGGGTTTTTTAGTCCTCGTTATTAGCCACTATAGCCTGTATCTTTACATTTCCGCCTTTCGATTTTCCACAGATTTCAGCCCATCCTCTTATTCGACGTTCTTAATTAATCCATTCATTGCGTGCTTTTGTTTCTTTTCTGGAGATACTAATCATGTAAGCAGGAAGATCTACTCGGTTTTCGAGAGTTTCCATCCTGCATATATGAAAATAGCTCTCTCACTCTGCGGGTAGCTGTGATCCGCTAGCGAAGCTGAAGAGCAGATTGTCACAAAGCAATACAGCTGTCACTGTTTAGTCTTGCTGACCTCCCCTCTGGAGGAGCAATACACCAATGAAACTTCTTTCTGAGGAAGATTACCTCCCATGCATCATTGTTCCGGAATGGATTAAGCTTCCAGCCAATCATCGATGCACATATTTTAGAGCTTTGATGTCATGCTTGCGAACGAGGTTATTGGGCGGTGTTCCAGGTGTTCAAAGAAACACCAAGTGTAGGATGGTCTGGTTTGGATTCTCATGGCAACACCACTGATTCATAGGAGGGGGAGGGGATAATAGTTGAATGAAAGATGTCGAGAATAGGGACTAATTCTGTTAATCTTTCCAGCGTAGCTGTGGGTAGGTGATGTTTGCTTAGGTAGCCGTTGTCAAGAAAGAATATGACTGCCATCATGGTGAAGATAGGGACTAATTCTGCTAATCTTACCAGCGTAGCTGTGGGTAGGTGCTGTGTTGCTTAGGTAGCCGTTTGTCAAAAAAACAATATGACGACCATCATGGTGGCGGATGGACGGGTAAAGATTTGGTGTGCAGAGGGGTCTGGGTTGAAAAAATGGGTTTTGTGTTACATGAACTGATCATGTTGAGTGTGTCAGTGTATCCAATGATAGGGAGGTGTACAATGGGTTGGAGGAGATGTTTAATATACCGTACACAGAACAACTACATGCAGAGACAATAGGTCTGCCAGGTTTGTTGATTATGTGTATTTTAGGGAGTAGGTAGAAGATACGTTGTTTAGTGTCTGGCATCATAAGGAATTTGGCTGTCTTTGGTTAGTCATTATGTTTAATTACCTGGATGACGTACACCGTAGTTTTCTGAAGAAAACATCGACGTCTTGGCATCTGGTGCTGGTGCGTGATCTCTACCATGAACTGCTGCACTTGAAAATGTATCAAAGTCCCCGCCACTAAACAGCTCGGACATTTTCACCCACTTTTCCCAGGCCCCAGTCCTCCATCAACCACCTTTTGATGAAGCCAATGAAATTCAATTCTATATAATAATTGCAGAAGAGACATCTCAAGAACACAATCGATGTTGACCACTGTTATTAACAATTGCAGAAGAGAAATCTCCAAAGCAAAATCCAAACCTGTTCGTCACTCCATCCTCTCATGAGAACAACGAAAATGTCTGAGTCACCAGTACATCGGCAAGATAGTGTCATCAACCCAACAGACAAGGAATGGGGGGGGGGTGAGCAGTTGTAGCCTGGGACAAAGATTTACACACAGAAAGCACACAGATAAATTTATGACAAAGATGCATAATTCTACACACCACTCACACCTGGCAGACTCATCGTCTCTGCCTGTACCTGCCTCACAGAACACATTTCACTGGACATTGACTCTCTCCTCCGACCCATGGTGCAAAGTCTCCCCACATACCTCAGACACACAGCCCACACATTGAATATGATTACCTCCTTCAACGCAAATCCCGCCTTCCAAGCAAAGTCCTTTCGTCGTGGGTTTGAAAGTGGGATCTATGTTGAAATGGTCTTATTGTTCTCAATGGTCAGCACCAGATCTCTACAAAAGCCACATCAATAATGGTTTGGAAGCCACATTCTACTAACTCTGTACACAGGCCCAACACCAGATCTCTACAAATGGTCTCATTCCTCATGCAGACAGACTGAAGGCCTTTTCTTTCGTGTCCAAGGGCCCCCTAACCAACAATTCCCACTCACAGCTGCACTGGACAGACAGAATCAGTCTTCATCTAAAAATTCTTCGAATTCAGCGACCACTTTTTCATCGCAAATCAGTGGTGTGGCTATGGGAACCCAAATGGGACCATTCTTGGCATGCCTTTTTATGGGACACGTGGACCCCATTCTACTAACTCTGTACACAGGCCCAACACCAGATCTCTACAAACGCCACGTCAATAACGGCTTGGAAGCCACATTCTACAAACTTTGTACACAGGCCCAACACCAGATCTCTACAAAAGTCACATCAATAATGGCTTGGAAGCCACATCCAGACCATCATCGAACTGACATGTACCATTCACAGTCAGTCAACTTCCTGGACATTTCCATTTCTCTCAAAGATACACCATTTAAATCTTCAGTTCCCTTACGATGGACGCGCATTCATACCTGAACTACACACCTCCCACCACCCATCTGTAAAACACAATGTTCCATTCACTGACTTTGTTCTGATGAAGAAGATTTCTCTTTACAGGCAGCCAAAATGTTTGAGTTTTTCCACCAACGATAGATACCCCAGTACCGTCAGTAGCAAATGCTCTCAGGCTGCACCACAGTTGTGTCCAAAAGATCTGCATTAGAAGCCCAGCCCTTCAAAAGACACAAAGAGAACCACCACCTGCCAACAAATTTTACCCATCTGCAGGATCCTGAAGTCCAACAGGCACATAATACAAAAATCACAAACCTGCCTGCGAGACCAAAACCCTTGAACACTTTCTTCATGCACTACAAAAAACATCTCAAAGATCTATTTATAT
>CM031627.1:45721571-45739071 GCA_018398815.1 Conus ventricosus
CTTAAATTTAAACCCAAAGTTACCTGAAATAAAAAATAGTTTTTAAAATAGAGAGATTTTTTTCAATCTTTTCTAGTCTTTACACAAGCCAATCGCAGACCATATACCTCACATCCATAGAACCCTCGTACACTATAGTAACTGAACTCCGCGAGACCAGTTTAAAACATTTGTTAGTTGACGCCACCATCCCCTGACACCGGAACTGCTGAAGGGACAGTGTTCTGTTTCATCCGTCCATTTCAACTCTGTCTTCATATTACACTGCAGAAAAGGGAATGAAACCTGGAAAAATTTAAACCCACAGAACAGTTGAACAGCCCACTTGGTAGTTTTTAGGGGTGTGAGGAGACACAGAAAACAGAAAACGATATGTTGACGAAACTAAAGGTATCGAAGCCTGGCCCCTGTGTGAAGTGAATTCGATATATGGGGCAAGAATGGGTTTACGATGGTTTGGAACGGAGTACCCCACATTAGCCTTGTATTCCTTTGATGTAGCGATTTCTTGTGTTCCACATGTTTTGGGCCTGCTCCAAAAACAAAGATCAAGTTTGTACGACTGCTGAAGACAAACCCAGATACACATTTAGAATGTAGTGTCAGGTCCATACTAAAGGGGATATCGTGAGCCACTATGGCACGGTTATGTATCCAGCATTTTTCTGTCCTACTTTGTATGAATACACTGTTATCTTTGATTGCTTGAATGCTGATTGTAGCTCTAGTTTTGTCTGTGATAAGTATCCACATGGAATTTTGATGTGACTCAAAAAAACAAATTTTGAAGAACCCGAAAATCACATTTCAACACATTTGTCGGTAAGGATTGTTCTTGACTGGCTACCATACAGATCAACCATAGTTGTCTGTCACTGAAACCACACCAGAGTGGTGGATGCTGAACAGGGGCACGCACATACATACCCTGTGCCACCCGCACGTGCAGGCTGCAGAAATCAGTGGAATCCCCAAATTTTCCCCTAGACCACCCCCTGGTTTGTTTTCTTGGCAAGGTCTGTAGGGAAAAAAAACGGAGACATTCTCGTAGAAATGTTATATCTGTGTTGTTTCGTTTTATGAGATAGTCGACACCTGGACAACTGTCACCATGTTTCCAAGACACCATTGCATTGACTTCATTGGTGTTTAGACTTTTTGGGAAACTCTACACAGAAAACAAGCCTAGCAACGCACCAGACAGAAGGGAAAACAGACAGACAACCCAAAAAAACACACAAATACAATATAGATAATCACTGGCAGCAGCTGGGTCCACGCCATTTATGTCAATACCCTGATTCAGATAACCGTCTGATAAGAACAGATCTTGTAAAAAAAACAAAAAAAACATGAAGCACCGCACTCGCCATCCAACAGAAAATGTATTTACTGCCAAATGTTCGACACATTGGGGCTTCATTAGAATTGTTAAAGGGGAAGGGACGCTAAATAAGACCATGATACAAGCACAGTAAAATCTTTACTTGAGGCGCCATGGAGCAGCGCTCCACTCTACAGAACACCCAGAGACACAACAAACAAAGAGACCTTCAACCAGCATAAGAAGACAGAGATCCAGAAGAGCTGGACTGAGAAGACCGGGAGTCGGAACATGGAGGACATAAGCAAATTGTGGACTCTGACAAGAACCCTGAATGAAGGCACAAGATGTGATATACAACAGAACTATTATTGAGGAAGATGGTGAGCACCGTGCTGACAAGAAAGCAGCAAATACCCTTGCAGTTCTCTACAAAGTGGAATGCGAAAGAACACTTTCTGATCCGGTCCCCGAGTGTAAGAAGTCTACAAGGAAATAAAAGACATGCTGAAAAATCAGAACTAAAGCCATTCTATGATGAGAGCCTTCTCTATGGCAGAGCTGAACGCAGTCATCAAGAAACTTTAAATACAAAAAGCCCCAGGGAAAGGCGGCATTCCAAACCACATGATTAACAACCTTGGACGACAGCCAGACAGAAATTCTGATCATCAACCAGTCTTGGGACATGGATAAATTTCCATATCGTTGGAGAGAAGCCGTAAGAAAGAACACAAGGACAAATCCAAGAAACCTGTTACCAACCCATCAGCCTCCTCAGTTGGTTGTCTATGCAAGGTGATGGAAAGAATGGTGAACACAGCTTTACTGAAACCCCCGGGAAAAAAAAAACCCACCTCTAAAAAAACACACGTCAGCCTACCCAGGCGTGGGTACAGTTTAATGGGCTCGTGTAAGGCAGCGTTCCCTGAAGCCTTTCAAAAAGAATGTAGGGAAGTTTTCCCCCGGGATTCGCAAATTCCCCCATCAGAGCGCAATGCAAAGTGGGGGAGAAATCACCCTGCCGTGTCACTCCCAGCAAGGCGGGGGGAAAGGAGTAGTCATCTCCCAACACTTTTTCTCATTTTTTTCTTGTTGATTTTAATAATAATAAAATTAAAAAATAAAATAATAATATAATAATAAAAATAAATCCCACGAAGACACCTTTCTCTTTAACGTTAGTCACCCACTGTTTGGAGCTACAATAGGGTCTCCCACTGTTTGGGAGGCAACGTAATGGTCACCCCATTTTTTGGAGGTAAAATAATGGTCTTCCCCACTTTTTGGGGAGCTACAGAAGGTCATTCTATGTTGGGGGCTACGAAAGGGTCACCCCCCACTGTTTGGATACAGTAATGGTCACCCCACTTTTGGGGGGCTACAAAAATGGTTTTTCCCCACGTTTGGGGGCACAGAAAAAGGGCCATCCCCATATTTGGAGGTCAGTAATGGTCATCCCCACTTTTTGGGAGGCTACGTAAGGGTCATCCCCACTGTTTGGAGGCTAAGTAATGGCCCCACGTTTGGGGGCTACAATAAGGGTCACCCCACTTTTTGGGGGCTCAAAAAGGTTTACCCCACTTTTTGGGGCTACAGTAAATGGTCACCCCCCCACTGTTTGGAGGCTACAAAAATGGTCACCCCCACGTTTGGGGGGCAAAAATAATGGTCATCCCCATTATCGGGTAGCTTCCACTGAAAACCACGGTTAAGCACCCGGGGGAGGTACTGGGATGTTCTTTGGAATATATTTCTGTCACGAGACTAATAAACGTACGCCCTTGGTAATGGGGTTTTGGGTGTTCAAATGTTTTTCAGGGCAATATCTGCTGGATTGGGATGGTGTTCTCAGTTCTGCACAAGGTTGAGCTGGCAGTAATCTTCTGTGTAGTCATAACCAACGTGAACGGGATTTGGTTCTTTTGCACTTTGATTTTTTTTTCTCACATGAAACCACCTGATTTCTCTTTGTTGGTGTCCAACTGGAATTTGTTTAGTAACACTACAGTTTTTAAAGTCAACAAAGTCAGATTGATCCAGCTCGTCAAACGATGTACAGAGGTGCACGTCGCTTGGCGTTCTCATGTTCTGTGCCCACTGCGTTGAGCTACACCGATATGTGTCTGCTACTTATTCCAATAACGGAATGCACGCTATCACCTTCGTTCTGACTATGACCACTTACAAAGAAAGTATTCTCTATTTCCTCAAACGTAAACCTGCCCAGGCAAATCACGGCATGTGAGGAAGTTTCTATTTCTATTTTGTCCTCCACAGCTGTCAGAACACAAATTCACTTTCTTAACATCCTCTTTGCTGATGTTTTCCAGGTACCCGTAAACACACAAAGCAATTTCACTGGATCCCCTTTTTGCTGTCGTCTCTACCCAGCATTACAATATCCTTGTCCATTTCTGTAATCCTACACTGTCAGGTTGTACGTGTTCAGCTTTCTCTTGTAATAAAGACTCTAGACCCGATGGAGCAGGCAATACTTCTTCAAGGTCAAACACTGCAGCAGCAAAAACTTGGTTTATCTTTTAAACTTGTTTTTACTTATATTTTAATTATTGTTTTCAGTTCCCTGCTTTCTTCTTTCATATGAATATGTTTTTTTGTATTCTTCATCTTCTGCCTGTATGAAACATCCATACTCATAGGCAGCACAAAGATCAGATCGGTCTTTCATCCGTTTATGAAGCTGATGCTGAATTCACAATTAAACACATTTCACAATTAAACACATTCCTGTAGTTGTATCACTAGCTGGGGTTTGCAACCTTCCTTTTGTCACTTTCCAGCGTACAGATCATAATCTTTTGCAGACTGAGGGAACTTTCCAAATATTCTCTTGTAAAAATTTTCTTGCATAGTGCCTTTCCACCCTAGAAAGCTGTTGATGTGCCGTCTGATCTCCTTCTGACTTTCCACCCTAGGAAAGCTGTTGATGTGTCGTCTGATCTCCTCCTTCTGACTTTCCACCCTAGGAAAGCTGTTGAGTGTCGTCTGATCTCTTCCTTCTCAGTGTCCTTTGGTGCCCCTGTTGCTTTGCTTTTTCTGTTTTCAGCGTCACAGTACCTAGACAGTCTTTTTTGTTCAGTGATGTGGCAACAACTGTGTCAAGAACTCAAGACCTCAAGACTCAAAAACTTTATTACTCAAGGATAGAGATTTTAGGCATGCCTATTCTTCCAATCTGTCCTTGCTATCTACAACATTAAACTAAACAGACTGCACACATTAATAATGACAGAAACAATGAAGAATATAGCAACATTATAATATTAACAATAACAATAGTAATAAGAATAATAATTATTTAAAAAAAAAAAAATCCATTACAAAATTACACAAACACAATCAGACACGTACGCGCGCGCGCTCACATGCATGCACACGCCCACACATACACGCACGCATGCGCATACCCACATCCACACCCATACCCCCCCCCCCCCCACACACACACACATTTTCATTAGCTAATATAGAGGCAAGCATAAAAGTAGGGCGTTGAGACTATGATCAAAAGGGTAGATTATTGTTCAATAAATGTTTAAGTACTGCTGATTTGAAGGACGCAGTGATTGACATGTTTTGGCAGACGGAGGAAGAGAGTTCCACACAGATGGACCAAAATATGCAAAACTAGATTTGAACAAATCAATGCGGACACGTGGTAAAATGTAATTATTTGAATCATATCGCGTTGTTGCCATTTGAATAAACTCAGCAAGATATGTTGGCGCCATGTTGCATGGACTTTAAACATTAGTACTGCCTTATTATAGGTCAGTTGGCTCTGCAGTGGTAACATCATAGTTTTGCGAATTTGCCCGTGGTTGATAGAGACTTGTTGGGAAGAATCAGCTTAATTCCCCGTCTATGCATAGAGTTGATCATTTTTAGTGATTTTCACCGCACACTCCAGACAGTGACGCATAGTTGATGCGGAGAAAGGCAATGGGCTTCAAAAAATAATTTCCGGATATGTGGTTCAACATAATAACTGAGTTTATTGAGTAAAAACAAATT
This sequence comes from Conus ventricosus, assembly GCA_018398815.1. Lineage (NCBI taxonomy): Eukaryota > Metazoa > Mollusca > Gastropoda > Neogastropoda > Conidae > Conus > Conus ventricosus. The sequence goes on from CM031627.1 coordinate 45,726,934, forward strand.
GCGAGCCAACGTTTGCAAACATGATTTATATGTGATTGCCATTTAAAGTTTTCATCAATGATCACGCCTAAGACACGGTGTTCGGTAACCTGCTCAATCAAGGTTTCACTCATTTTTAGGCTCAACATAAGATGCTGTCGTTGATGTTTCTGTCTCGATGCTAGGACCATACATTTTGTTTTGTGCGGATTAAGGACCATTCGGTTTTGGTTGCACCATTCTAAGACATCAGTGATACTTTGTTGTAACGATATTTGTACAGACATGATGTTTGTATCACTACAGTGAAGAGAACTATCGTCAGCGAACAGATCACAGCTGACATCCATTGTGAGATATGTGCATCGGTAGGTCATTTATAAAAATACAGAAGAGAAGAGGTCCAAGGACAGAGCCTTGTGAACGCCACAGCTCACTATTCCTTCAGAGGAATAAAGTACCGTTTAAGTAAACACGCTGGGTCCTGCTTCAAGATATGACTGAAAGAAGGTGACTACTGCCGGATTTTGAACATATGCAGTCATTTTTTTTAATAATATGTTATGGTCTACAAGATCAAAACGCTTTCTTAAAATCGAGGAAAACAGTTCCGGTAAGTTTTCTTTCGTTGATGGCTGATAGCCATGTATCACAGAGGCGTGTTAAGGCCGTGTGCATGAGTGATTTCGACGAAAGCCTGACTGAAATGGGTGGAACAGTTTGTGATGTTCCATATGTTTAGTTAGGTGTTTGTGAACATGCATCTCTAGAGTTTCGATACAATGGATAAAAGAGATATTGGTCTAAAATTGTTTTAAATCAGTGAGATCTCTTGATTTGGTATGGGAATCACTTTTGCTGCCTTTAGACCACATGGGAAGACATTCTGATCAATACACAAATTATAAAATACGTAGGGTATCAACAATGTAAGGTAGAGCAAGCTTGAGTATAGAAGCATTTAAGTTATCTGGACCCATTGCTTTTTTATTTTTAAGTTTTGAAATTAAGGAACCAACTTCATTAATAGCAAGCAAGGGGATGATAAATGAATCTCTAGTATTTAATCGTTTTTGACAAAACGATTGAAGAACAGCTGGAGTTTCATATCAATTAAAGAATGTGACACTGGCAGCCGTTTGTACTGATTCAGTTACCTGGAGAAAATGATTGTTGAAAGTGTTAGCAGACCACATAGTCGCAGCATTATCTGATTCTTTCTCGACTTGTCAGTTATTTCATTAACAGCACGCCATAATGATGCTGTATCCCTGTTTGCGTTTATCAGTTTCCTAAAATGCTCAGATTTTGATTTTCTAACTAGATCTGATACTCTGTTTCTCTGCTTTTTATATTCATCTACTTTTTTGCGGTTTTAAGTGCATCCCTTAGTGCCATTTCTATAATAATGTCTTTTGTCAGCCAGCTGGGAAGCACTCTGTGTTTTACCCTTTTTCTTCTAAGTGGGCATGTTTATCAACGATTGAGAGAAAGATATTATACCAGGTATTATACGCTTCATTTGGATCTGTGTAATTGAGTACACTGTAGAAAGGAGCTAAGCTTAAGTAAGGAAAAATTCATCCTTACTGAAATTTTTGAAGCAGCGATTTGAATGGTTGTGTGGCCCTTATTTTGTTGCTTTGGAAGTTTACAAGACCAAGTGCACAAAATGAGACAGTGGTCGCTTATGCTTTTGTTGCCCACTGTTATGTTGGATACCATGGCTTTGTTGTTCGTGTAGATATGATTCAGCAATGTAGAAGATGTCTTTGCGATTCTAGTTGGATTATGAATCAGCTGATGCAAGCAAAGAGTGTGGTGGTCGCATCCCAGGCAGGCTGCCGTTTTAAACAGATCAATGTTTAAAATCACCGAGAAGAATGACATTTGGATAGCTCTTATATACATCATCCATCATGTGTACAAAGTTGTCATACCAAAGGAAAGTGGCAGCGGATTCCTGTACACATATCCAACTAGAAGAGGGCTGAGTTGGAGGGTTTGACCTGCAGCCACATGCATTCAACATTATCAGGCTCAAGGTCACGCCGCCTTTTTGTACAGTGAGCGATGCTTTGATGAATATATATTCCAAGTCCTGTTTCACCAGAGTGATGTGCAATCGCGTCGGACAAAGTTATAGTTAGTTATGGATAAAGCTGTATCAGTGAAACGGGAGTCAAGGCGAGTTTCACTAAGACCAAGCAATGAATAGAAGGGGATTCGTTTAGAAGAAAACAGACATCATGAATCTATTTGGCAGATGATAAACATTTAGGTGACCAATGCGTAATCCAGTATCATTATTAATTACATTACAATGGTCCATTGTATTAATTCTAGAGCAAAGTCCTGAGCAATAAAACAAAATAGATATACTGTTACAACAACAATTAAAATATAAAATCAGCAAGCATAAAATATCCAAGAACACACAAAATCCAAAAGCAGGGCAATGAAGTTCAGTCCAAAGGACAATTCAAGTATGTGTATGATAACAGTATTCAGGAAAGTAGACCAACCAAGACAAATGTCACTTTCAAGCTGTCCGGGTCACAATAGTACAGTCATCCACAGTAACTAAGCATACCAGGGAGAAGGGGGGGGGAGGGGGGGCGGGGGGGGACAAGACTCACAGGGTTGGGGGGAGGGGGAAGGAGGAGGAGTCATGCGTGGTGGGAAGGTGAAGGCGAGACGGAGCAAGCAGGAGGAAAGAAGACACGGCTGGGGGTGAGGGGGGGGGGGGTAGTGGAGCTGAGAGGCAGGGGATGGGTAAATTTGGGCGGGGGGAAGGTAGACAAGGGCTCGGGCCTGCACTGGAAGGCGAGACAGCAAGCTGTTATCTGAATTCCGGATACCGGAATTTCTGTTAAGCAGGGGAGAGGGAAGATAAGGATGCATTTGTGTCAAGGATGAAAGGCAGAGGAGGGAAGGGGGGAAAGGCCACATGGGGGAAACATCGGCATTGATGTCATGGGAGGTCTGTTAAAGTACGGCATGGGTGGCATTGCATGGTGGGAAAAGGTTTCATTTGAACAACTGGATTTCTGGTGGACAATTTCAGGAGCATTGTCCAAGTGATTGTTTGAGCTACGTTGAACTGTCTCTGGGGGTAAATTTGTTAGGATAGGAATCAGTACGATTTCCTACTGACTGGGGGTACATGGGCTGCACACTCCGACGGAACTCAGTAGGGACAGGCTGCTTGACTTGGTTTTCTTTTAATTTTGAAGACTGTGATCTGTTACGGTTTGTTGCAATGGGCTGTTCCTGACATAGCTCTGGGTTTGCCCCATTACCCGTATTTCATGGAGGCCGTTCACACGGAGTGCCAGAAACTGAATGATTTGCCGTAACCAGAGCGACAAGCCACTGGCAGACAGATGAATACCATCCGATGTGAAATAGCTTTGAACGATCCTAAGATTTTGATCAACGAAATTTGTTTCAAACAAAAAACAGGCACTTGTTTCTCTGCACATAGGACATGCAGTTCCCTATTCATCAAATTAATGAATTTCAAAGGAATAGGTTTTCTAGGAAGTAGGGCAGAGACAGCAATTTGGCAGCAGGAAAAACTCTTTTCACCTGTCCCAGAAGCTTACCAAAGTCCTGCTGAAGCGTGTCTACAGAGTAGTGTTTGTGAAGGTCGTTTCCCCCACATGCAATGCCACCCGCTGCACATCCTCTCGTACTGCACAATCTCTGAGGGCAGCAGTGACGTCAGTCACCTTTGCCCCAGGCATTGTGCGTACATGGGTGAGCCCCGTCCTGTCCAGTCTCTGTCGGTCAATATACTGAAGGTTAGAATCCCCACAATGAAGTTGACAAGTTTGCCTTTCGGGGAAGACGGATCCTGAATTTTGGGTAGTTTGATTGAGCTGTCGGTCAGAGACTGCTGTGGTATTACCTATGACAGGGGTGGAGTCATCTGCTGTCTGTCAAAGGCTGATTTGTTGCTGGAGAGAGTGACGGAGTCGGTCACAGCGTGAGTGACAGTCTGTTCTTTGTCAGCCGTAACACCACTATGCTTAGTACACACGTCGCTAGATTGTTCCTGTTGTTTTAGTTCTGGCTGCGTTGAATTTTTGATGACTTTACAGTGGACTGGTATGGTGCTGACAGTCACGTGCTGATTTCAAGAGGTGCTTTTGACGGTCAGACACACTGTCAATCAGCTTCGTTTGTTCTTTGAGCTGATTGCATAGTGTGTTGCACTCATCTTGCAGACTGTCAATTTTCTCCTGCATCGCCTGGTTTAAAATCCTCAGTTTGTTGTCAATCTGAGTTTTAATAGCTGCATCAAGGCTTTTGATGCAAGATATACAGACAGATGCAGTGAAAGAAAGAGAGCACTGGATGCATTCTTAGCATCTGTGCTTGTACTGGCATTGGTGGTGGTGGGGTCTGGTTGTCAGTAAAATATCCCATCTGTGGTGTTGCGTCAGTCTGACCAGTAGTTGTTCTTATCTCTGGGTAGTGGAGTCAGTGTCATTGGTGGCTGTTTTCTCTGGGGTAGTGGGTCAGTGTCACTGGTAGTTGTTTTCTCTGGGTAGTGGGGTCAGTGTCATTGTGGTTGTTATCTCAGGGTAGTGGGTCAGTGTCACTGGCAGCTGTTTTCTCTGGGGTAGTGGGGTCAGTGTCACTGGCAGCTGTTTTCTCTGGGGTAGTGAGGTCAGTGTCACTGGTAGTTGTTTTCTCTGGGGTAGTGGGGTCATGTCACTGGTAGTTGTTTTCTCTGGGGTAGTGGGGTCAGTGTCACTGGCAGTCTCTGTGACATCAGTGTTGACCTCACAGGACTGTGAATCACACAGTGATGCGGACTCCGTGGTGTCAGGAAAGATGACGTGGTGGCTGGCTGTATCTGCAAGGAGCTCAGTGATAATGGGGCCTTCACACTGGTTTCTGCATTGTCCTGCTGGTCACTGTTGGCATCGTCTCGTGATGTAGCCCAGCGCCCTGTGCTCATCCCACACATGGCTGGCATCCATGCCAGAGTCTTGGAGTTTGCCCACAATGGCACACAATATTCGAAACTCAGTCTTTGCCCATGCCTCACACTTAAATCCCTGACTAAGCATGAACCAGCACCCTTTTCCTTGTTATTTTTTTAAGGAAATAAAGTGTTATTGTGAGGCATTTTTCAGTGTCATGCTTGTAAATTTGAACAAATGTCTTAGCTAAATTGTATTTGGAAACCTCCTCACAGCACAGCGGTACTTTGATAACTTTATTGCCCTCATCCCTGTCTTCCCATATAATGTTGAACCAGAGTCAGGGACAGGTCATTTAGGTAGCGAAGAGCTAAAGCATCATGCCACGAGTGAGAGTTCTGAGTTGGGAAAACCTAAAATTTTCTGCTCGTGTCAAGCGTGGCTTTAGTTTAGGTTGTCTGACTGTACACTACTAACAGCAGACTGCATTGTCAATTACTGTGGACGACTTGACCTGTTGGGGGGGGGGGGGTTACATGTAGACTGTGATGGCCATCCTGGCCGTGGAAGACGTGATGTACTGTAGTTGTAACTTCTCTATTTTAAGCACAACACAGACAGGATGGAGTGGGAAAACCGGAACAACGGAGCACGGTTGACGAGGTCCATCTGATCTCCACCACAAATTAATTAGCTGCTTTTACAGCCCACTTGTACACACACTGGCCATAGACACGAACACAGTCGTCCCTTTGTATAAACTTCAGGCCGGGTTTTTCCTCGGCAAGGGGATCGCTTACAGGTCACGACAGATAAGGCCACTTAGGCGCCTGGAGGATCACTGCTTCAACAGCTGGAAGCAATCAAGGCGTCTCACTGCGCGTCCGCAGCACAACACCACATAAACCGTTGAAGAAATCTTGAGGGAAAGAGCAATTTCACACTGATATTGTCCCTTAAAACACACGTATTCAAATAAGAAAAATCAGCTTCTGTTCACAGAAACAATGCACGAAGCACCAGGCACTGTTTGGTCAATTCTACACGGAGGAAAACTGAATAGATATAAAACACGACTCAGCAAATAAACAGAACCCAGCAGCTCGGGAAAAAACACGTCCGCACCGGTCGGTGGCGGCGAAGAGAGAGATATGTCAGAGATATCAAGAGTATCAAGAACATCTTACAAACTTTCACTGTCTTTCCTTGAATGTGCAGAACGTATTCATATGTGGAACGTCTCCTTGAATTTGTTTTTTTTCTTCTTCTCGAGTTTCTGGACGGCATTACACAAGTACTGCCTCTGCTGTGCAAGACAACCCAGTTTCCACAAACTGTGAAAATTATGGGCCCTTTCATCCTCTGATATTCTTGCTTTGCACTTATTTCTACACAAATCCCCGCACTCTGACTTCAACTCTTTTTCTCTGGGGTTTTCCTGTCCTCGAGACATATGGATGTCCACTGGTTCCTAAACGCTTTCTTACATTGATTTTCCAGACATCTTCATTTCGGAGTCTTTTTCTGGTCTGTCTCGGCTTATCCTGAGTGGAAAAAGGACACTGACTTGTTGAATGGGAATGCCTGCAGTTGCTGATCCAGTCAAAGTGCCGCTTGCAACACTGTCATTTAAAAGATCGTTCAAGACACTGCAACTTGTTTGTTCAGTTCTCGTATGATCTGGCTCTACCATTTCGGGTTGTTTTTCAGTAGCTGCATGATTTCCTGTTGTTAATGTTTCTCTACTATATATGGGATTGCAATGAACAATATCATCGTCTTCGTCATACTTTACCTTAGACGATGAACATTCCAGATCTCTCATTTCTGCCTTCAACGGAACATACTCAACGCCGTCACTGGGATGGTTTGACAAAGCCTCTGACTCAGTACATTCAAATGACAAACCCTGTTTGAGTGTTGCAAGTGGGACATTATCATTCACCTGCATCATACATTAGAACGCCTGGCATAACAAATGATGAATCATTATCTCTTCTAAGGTGACTGAGTGGAATGTCATCCTCACCTTGTCTTAAGTGACTTAGTGGAATGTCATCCTCACCTTGTCTTAAGTGACTGAGTGAATGTCATCCTCACCTGTCTTAAGTGACTGAGTGGAATGTCATCCTCACCTTGTCTTAAGTGACTTAGTGGAATGTCATCTCATCCTCACCTTGTCTTAAGTGACTTAGTGGAATGTCATCCTCATCCTCACCTTGTCTTAAGTGACTTAGTGGAATGTCATCCTCATCCTCACCTTGTCTTAAGTGACTGAGTGGAATGTCATCCTCACCTGTCTTAAGTGACTTAGTAGACTGTCATCCTCATTCTCACCTTCACTAAGGTTGTGCAGGGGTGTTTTAGGTGACTCTACATTAAAATCATCACAACATCTCTCCTGTACAAACGTCTCTTCCTCATCTCAGCACCGGCATACACATTCACAACTTCAAACAAAGTCTCATAGAACATTTTCAGCGAATAAGACAAGTCATGTATAAAGCTATCAAATTTTCCAAACCTTAATGCTCAGTAACACATGCAAGACCATCAGGATGACACAAGCCTTTCTCATCCCTGCTGTGAGAATCAAATACATAAAATGTGCTTTGAACCGCAATAATGCCAACACTGTAAGATGAAAAGACTTCTCCAATAGTGAAAACCGTTGCATGTTCAATCTGTTCAAAGGCATGTTGTAATGTCACTGTGCCTTCTTCTAGTGAAACGCCTGCATTGCCAACAGCATTGCGAGTATTGTCGACATGAAGGTTGATCATGCCGCCATCAAACGGACAGTTTGTACAGCTTCGCTGGGCAGAAGAAATGTTACATTGTGAGCATCAGCTGTGGACATGTGAAGTGTGTCTCCCTCGTGCAGTATGAAGTCGAGGTCGTGGACATGTGAAGTGTGTCTCCCTCGTGCGTATGAGGTCGAGGTCGTGGACATGTGAAGTGTGTATCCCTCGTGCAGTATGAAGTCGAGGTCGTGGACATGTGAAGTGTGTCTCCCTCATGCAGTATGAAGTCCAGGTCGTGGGCATGTGAAGTGTGTCTCCCTCGTGCAGTATGAAGTCGAGGTCGTGGACATGTGAAGTGTGTCTCCCTCGTGCAGTATGAAGTCCAGGTCGTGGGCATGTGAAGTGTGTCTCCCTCGTGCAAGTATGAAGTCGAGGTCGTGGACATGTGAAGTGTGTCTCCCTCGTGCAGTATGAAGTCCAGGTCGTGGACATGTGAAGTGTGTCTCCCTCGTGCAGTATGAAGTCCAGGTGGTGGACATGTGAAGTGTGTCTCCCTCGTGCAGTATGAAGTCCAGGTCGTGGACTGTGAAGGTGTCTCCCTCGTGCAGTATGAAGTCCAGGTCGTGGACATGTGAAGTGTGTCTCCCTCGTGCAGTATGAAGTCCAGGTCGTGGACATGTGAAGTGTGTCTCCCTCGTGCAGTATGAGTCCAGGTCGTGGACATGTGAAGTGTGTCTCCCTCGTGCAGTATGAAGTCCAGGTCGTGGACATGTGAAGTGTGTCTTCCTCGTGCAATATGAAGTCCAGGTCGTGGACATGTGAAGTGTGTCTCCCTCGTGCAGTGTGAAGTCCAGGTCGTGGACATGTGAAGTGTGTCTCCCTCGTGCAGTATGAAGTCCAGGTCGTGGACATGTGAAGTGTGTCTCCCTCGTGCAGTATGAAGTCCAGGTCGTGGACATGTGAAGTGTGTCTCCTCGTGCAGTATGAGTCCAGGTCGTGGACATGTGAAGTGTGTCTCCCTCGTGCAGTATGAAGTCGAGGTCGTGGACATGTGAAGTGTGTCTCCCTCGTGCAGTATGAAGTCCAGGTCGTGGACATGTGACGTGTGTCTCCCTCGTGCAGTATGAAGTGCAGGTCGTGGGCATGTGAAGTGTGTCTCCCTCGTGCAGTATGAAGTGCAGATCGTGGGCTGTAAAGTGTGTCTCCCTCGTGCAGTATGAAGTCCAGGTCGTGGACATGTGAAGTGTGTCTCCCTCGTGCAGTATGAAGTGCAGATCGTGGGCATGTAAAGTGTGTCTCCCTCGTGCAGTATGAAGTCCAGGTCGTGGACATGTGAAGTGTGTCTCCCTCGTGCAGTATGAAGTGCAGGTCGTGGGCATGTAAAGTGTGTCTCCCTCGTGCAGTATGAAGTCCAGGTCGTGGACATGTAAAGTGTGTCTCCCTCGTGCAGTATGAAGTCCAGGTCGTGGGCATGTGAAGTGTGTCCCCTCGTGCAGTATGAAGTGCAGGTCGTGGACATGTGAAGTGTGTCTCCCTGTGCAGTATGAAGTGCAGGTCGTGGGCATGTGAAGTGTGTCTCCCTCGTGCAGTATGAAGTCCAGATCGTGGGCATGTGAAGTGTGTCTCCCTCGTGCAGTATGAAGTCCAGTCGTGGCATGTGAAGTGTGTCTCCCTCGTGCAGTACGAAGTCCACGTCGTGCGTGTCCACAGACACAGAAAACAAAAAGAAAAGAAACAAAAAGAAAAGAAAAGAAAACAAAAAGAAACAAAAAGAAAAGAAAAGAAAAAGTCTTCAATACAAAAACCGTAAACTTGACATATAACATTTGTATCTATGGCATATCGGAAAGAAACACAGATACATTTGAGGTAATTCAACTTACGGCAGTCTTATCCCCACAAGATATACTGTGAGTTGAGTTACGGTACACGTATTTTGATTACACCATGTTTGTTTCTAGGAGAATTTTGATTGGGACTTGGCTGCGTTATGCCGCTTGGCCTGCTCTTATTGCATACCAGAAATCTCAAAAATGGAAAAAATCGAGTTACGGCAGTTGTATTTCCGGCTGCGATGTATGAGGATGCTCAAGACTCAGGTACTAAGACCACAGTTTAGTATCTGTGTTCTATATATGAGGATGCTCTAGACCTAGGTGCATACCCTTTTTCGTCTGTGAGCAGTGCAATGACACATTCAATATATCTTACAATGTTATTGACATAAATGTGCAACAATGATGGTCTAAGATGAGGTTTCAGTTTCGTTTCAGTCTCACCAGACGTGACACTGCGTGCAGACTAGTGCATATACGCCAGGCCACGTCCAATAAGTTTCAGACCACACTGCGCCTGATTTAAAGCTGATGGTAATGGATTAGTGACTAAGATGAGATAATTTAAGAAAAGGGTCTCATGGCTACGACTTAGCAATGTCTGACCCAAGCATTAGCCCAACTCTGCTTGAGTATCTCCCTAGCATTGTTTGTGCAATTATTATCATTGTATGTGTGTGCGTGGTGAGTGTACACAAGTGTGTGCATGGGTGTGTGCGCACGGCCCATGAATCTGTGGCAGTGTACACGGTGCGCGAGGGCGCGCGCACGCGCGCGCGCGCAGCGCGCGTGTGTGTGTGTGTGTGTGTGTGTGTGTGTGTGGGGTGTGTGCGCACGCGCGCGTGCGTGCGTGCGTGCGTGCGTGCGTGCGTGTGCGTGTGCGTGTGTGTGTGTGTGTGGTGTGTGTGCAGGTGCATGCGTGTATGTGTGCGCACGTGTACATGCGTGTATGTGTGCGCACATGGACGTGCACGCGCTTGTGTGTGTGTGTGTGTGTGTGTGTGTGTGTGTGTGTGTGTGTGTGTGTGTGTGTGTGTGTGTGTGTGTGTGTGTGTGTGTGTGTGTCTGTGTGTCTGTATGTAAGTGTGTGTGTGGTGTGTGTGTGTGTGTGTGTGTGTGTGTGTGTGTGTGTGTGTGTGTGTATGCGTGCAGGTGCATGCGTGTATGTGTGCGCACGTGTACATGCGTGTATGTGTGCGCACATGGACGTGCACGCGCTTGTGTGTGTGTGTGTGTGTGTGTGTGTGTGTGTGTGTGTGGTGTGTGTGTGGGTGTGTGTGTGTGTGTGTGTGTGTGTCTGTGTCTGTGTCTGGTGTCTGTGTCTGTGTGTCTGTATGTAAGTTGTGTGTGTGTGTGTGTGTGTGTGTGTGTGTGTGGTGTGTGTGTGTGTGTGTGTGTGTGTGTGTGCATTTGTGCGTGGGTGTGCGCTCGCGCGCGCGCGCGCGCGCGCAGTGCGCGCGCGCGCGTGTGTGTGTGTGTGTGTGTGTGTGTGTTAGTGTGTGAAGATTAGAGCATTGGCAGACACTATTGACGTCTCAGTTCCATATGCCGCTCGCAAAGGTTATCAACGAGATACGAAACTTTATATCGAAAGATCTGGTATACTTGATTATCCCTTTAGGAGCAGGATTTCAACCTTCGATCACTTTGAAAGCTTACATACTGGTACCTGTACATCCTTGTTTGAAGAGCAGAGCCTGCGATGGTGTTTCTGGTCAGCGGGCACCCTGCGCCATTCTGCATAATGACCAGTCCCGAGTCAACGTTGACATAACACTTTGCCACTAGACAGGGATGCACCTGTCTACATCCATGTTTCTATTAATGACATGAAACATCCCTCGTACACAGCATTACCGCATCAACGTCCGTTGTGTTGAGGAACTGGAGAAAAAAACCAGGTGAGAACATATGGATGGTTTTGGCGTACTTTGGTATATAGTTTGTGTTAATACGTATTTGACCCCTTTGAGATGTTGAGATGGTCTTTGGTGTGTACACCATGAACAATGCCCTTACGTACATATTGTTTGGCATGAACACTATAACAATATCCTTACGCACATTATTCTTTACAAAAGGAGGAGGGGGGACTCAAAGACAAACCTGTGCACAAACTACAGCCACTGGATCAGACACCTGGAGTCTACCAGACCACACTCTTTGTTCGGTAGAGGAAGTGTCGGATGACTCTTGTTCGGTAGCGGAAGTGTCATATGACTCTTTGTTCGGTAGCGGAAGTGTCGGGTGCCCGTCATGGACCTTCCTAGCTGTGCAGAGTAGTCTACGAATTAACACTGGACATCTGAGGTTCAAGAAACGCGTGGACACAGACTTCCCTCACGTACACGGAATCATTCAATGCTATTATTAACATGGGACATCTGAGAGTCAGAGACGGCGTGGACACAGACTTTCCCTTACGTACACAGAATCATTCACTGTTATTATTAACACTGGGACATCTGAGAGTCAAGAGACGGCGTGGACACAGACTTTCCCTCACGTACACGGAATCATTCTCTGCTATTATTAACACTGGGACATCTGAGAGTCAAGAGACGGCGTGGGACACAGACTTTCCCTTACGTACACGGAATCATTCACTGCTATTAACACTGAGACATCTGAGAGTAAAGGACG
>CM031627.1:45744937-45752437 GCA_018398815.1 Conus ventricosus
AAAGAAAAAAATTTAAAAAAATAAAGAAAACACAGGAAAAAAAAATTAGAAAAAAGGCCCAAAAGGAAAAAAAAAGGAAAAAAAAAAAACATTTTGGGGCAAAGCCGGGGTTAAAGGGCCTTGGATTTGCAAAAAGTACACTAGTGTTGGCTTTACGGCGGCATGGTCAAACCCCTGGCCCACCACCATCGCCCCCCTCCCCGCCTATAAATTGGGGTAAAAACAAAGCTCGTCATCTTGCGGATTTTTTAAAAAAATTCCCCATAAAAGCTATAGACTCTTTTACGGGTATATTAGGGGGTTTTGATGGCTTTTGTCTACTGCAAAAAAAGTAGTTGGTTTTTCCCGAGCATTATGGACTTATTCTCTTAAAAGGGGGTTTATTTTTGAAGATAAAGACCAAAATCCTGGGCCCAGTTAACCCGAACAAGCGCTGTCTTTTCAATCATGGTCTTTATTTTTACTTCGCGAACAGACCCGCGTTTTCCCCCGGGCCCCGGGCTTGGCCCCGGGGGATTGGAGACTTATTCTTGGGGTTCATTTGTTTTTTTTGCTTGCAATATTACGGCTGGGAAATTTGTCGTTTGCCCAAACCCTTTCTGTTTTTTTCCGAAAACAAAAAATTTCATTTTGTAGTTCTTATTGTTCCCTACTGGGTCTGAGGTCAAAGTCATGTATAAACCAGTGCCACACAAAGTCTACTTTCGATCGGGTATTGTAAAACATTTTGGGGACCTTTTTATATTAAAGGGGTAAATCAACTGTAAATTAAATAGCATCCTTTTAAATTTGCTAAGTATTTTTTTTGTGCTCAAAGCCAAAAGGGCATTTGCTCGATTTCCCTGTGCTTGGAACCTAAAAACCCCCAAAACGTAAGTCGAATAAGTCTTTATTCGCTCAAATTCCTGTTTGTTGGCCCCTAGAATGTCAGATAAATGTTGCCCCATGCTGTTTTATGCTTTTGCCGGGGCCCCAAAAGGGGGGGGGGGGTTTTTTTTTGCCTGAAGAGAAAGATGTGAAAGGGGTTCCAAATCATGCTTATACTTTTGTGCACGCCCCAATAATAAGGGGTCCAACCCGTGATTAAACCAAACTTTGTCAAAGTCTGTCTTGATGTTAATATTAAATTTCGTTACAAATTCTTTCAAAACCCTTCATGTCTTTTGTTATAAATGGTTTAAAAAGGGTTTTGTCTTTGGAATGGCGCTTGCAGTTCATAAAAATACGTCTAAATGTTTAAAAAAATAAAATTGTACATGACCAAACCCAAAAGGGTTGGTTTTTTAAGGTCAGCCGCCCAACTCCACCCCTTGTTGCACAAAACACACAAAGTTTAACGGTTTGATAAAACTCAGGGATGCAAACCCCCTTTTTTCGAGTATTTTTTTAAGGGGGGGGTTTAAGTATTTTTTGGGATCAAACCTTTGCTTAAAAGGGTTTTCGTTGGGTCACAGAAATGTCAAGAGTATCAGGTTTATTTTTAAAGTTGAGTGCCCCCCAACAAAATTTTTTGCTCTATATTTGAATGCACTTTTTTTAATTTTTCAAAAAATTTTTTGTAACAAAAAACAACCAAGACCCCCCTTCGTTTTGAACATCTTTAAAGAATGGGGGCCCAGAAGGGTCGCGTCCTGAAATATTCTCAAAGTCTAGGTTTAAATTATAAGAAAACCCAAAGGGCGAATAAAAAATTTTAAAAAAGTTAATAATAAGGAAAAATTATTACCAAAAACCCATACCATGGTTATTACGGGTTTGCTCCTAAAAGAAAATGATAAATTTCGACATTACTTCAAATTAAAAAAGCGAATCTGAAAACAATGTTGCCTTTCAAACCGAAAAAGAAGAAGTAGGGTATATTTTGTAAAGAGCTAGTAAAATTTTGGGGCTTTACAACGCCAATCGCCCTTCATATTTTGAGTTGCGAAACAAAACACTTAGGGGGGAGAAACCGCTCGATTTTGCATTACTTATTCTCTATATTCATTTGGATAGCAAGCCCTGTGAAAACTTATATGTGGAAGGGCCCCAATGTTTTAAGACCCTTTCCATCGGGAAAGTGCTTTTGGATTATGAAATTATCTTCCCCTAATTTACGTTTAAAGATTAGTTTGTGGAGGGTTTGGGGATCTTTTTAATTTAAAAAATTCCCGACAAAAACAGGGAAATGTAAAATGTGATAACCGCACTTGTTTTGGAAATAAAAAAAATAAGTTTACTAAAAATGTCGGGGGGCCAGAAAAAATCAGGAGTTACATTGGGCCCCCTTGAGGTGTAAAACTTTAAAATTAAAAAACCTTCAATGTTGCGGACTTGAAAAAAAGGGGAAGATAGGCCTTTTAGGGTTTTTGGGTAACAAAATGGTGATTAAAAACGAAAAGGGGTTGGCCAAAGAAAAAAGTTTCCTAAACAGAACAACTGGCCAAACTAGGGAAATAAGTTTGGGCCGTATGAAAATAAAAAAGTTCGAAAACCTGACCTCAAAGGCATTTGAAAAAATTTAGAATGGGGACATAAATTTGAATTAAAGCCCTTTTCTATTTTAGCCCTCAAAAAGTTTTAGAAAAATTAATCTGGCCCCCTTTTCAGTAAGTCTTATGCGGCGACAATGTCGGGGAAAAAAGAAATAAAGCCGAGGGAAAAAAACAGTAATCCTCCCAAAAAAGAAACGTTTAAAAAAAACTTTACAAAATTTCAGTTCTTTTCCCAAAAGAAAATTTGGAGACACTTTTCCAATGATATTTTAAATTTCTGTCTTTTTTGAGGGAGGGGGTGGGGGTTTTGGGCGTTAGTGATCCTTATAAAAGGAATTAATATTAGCTGGGAAAAATTTGACGTTAAACCCTTAACGTTTCCATTCGTTTTCACAATGGGGAGGATATTTAAATCAAAACAACAAGCAAAAAAAATCCCCCCTGTTGACTTAATAGAAAAATCTTACAAACTGAATTGGATTAATCTTAACATTTAGGCCTCGTAGGGTTTTATTTTACTGAACAAAATTTTGAGGAGAGATATAAAAATAAAACTGGATTAGTTAAAATTTTTTAAAAATTGGAGCATTAAAATTTATGATAAAATCCCTCATTGTTCAAAGATTTTGGCCGACTGGTTGGGAAAAAAAAAATATTTATCCTCAACTGTTCAAAACAGTTTTTCGTTTAAATTTTTTTCATATTGTGTTTTCTTCCAAAAACCTTTATGGAACAAACATTCGATAGAAGGGGTTTTTATGGGCGATGTGAAAATATTTAGTTGACCCAGCAAAAACTAAGTGGGTTTTGAAAAGTTTTATAGTTGTTTGAAGGAACGCAGACACTCTTTATTATAAACTGTTCGGGGAGAAAAGACATAGTTAAAAAGAGAAACACTTTGTCAAACTGCTTTCATGGGAAAACATCTGGGATAATTGTGGATTTTATGTCAAAAAATAACTCGGTTTTTTAAAAAACTTTGGAGCAGTTTAAAAAACTGTAGTTTTATTTCACATGAAAGACAGAGATGCATTTGATAATGTTTGCGTGAAAAAGATGTTATGAAAATGAAAAAAAAAACATAAATTAAACAAAAATTAAAAAACTGAAAACTTTAGTAAATTGATAAAAAACGGATAACCCTACACAGTTGTTTTTTTTTAGAAATCGTTTTTTTTTTTATTGAAGCTTACTTTTTCAGAGAACTAATAAATGCCGCTTTTAAAGTCAATGGTCGAAACTAGTTCGTGCGTGCTTTAGGTAAGCGTTTTTTACAGGAAAGTTTACCCAGTTCCTGCTGTTTTGGGGCAAAAATTTCTTACAGGAACGTTTTTACCTAGTTTTGCTGCTGGCTTTGGGGGAAGGTTTTAAGGAACTTTGACCCAGTTCGCTGCTCTCCCTGCAGCCCTTTGCTGCAAAAATCCGATCATTCACATTAACAGTTTTGGCAACGTTAATAAAACCCAAAACTTTAAGCTTTCACAATTTTATGGGGGGCCCAGTGTAAATGTTGATAAAGTTGTTTTTTATTTAAGTAGAATATTTTTAAAGGCCAAACAACAACTGTATCTTACATTACTCTTTAGTTACTAGTTTGTTCAATATTATATTAAATACTTTAGCATATTAAATATAAAAATATAGCTTTTAACAATTAATTCTCTCTCAAAGAACTACGTATAGAAAACTATTAAAGGGAGACAATTACGGGCCCGCTGAGAGCATTAACAGCCGTCGTGTGCTTTATTGATTTTTTGGTCGCAGTTTGTAAGCGGGCCGTGCGCTGTGTGAACGAAGGTCGCTTGTCTGCGCCAGCCGTAAATTAAGCGATCAGGTTTCAGCCTTGGCGGGTCTCTGTAACCCCCGCCTCGTGTCTGCCTGTCTGTGTACAAAGTTTTGTAGGTAGAAATTAGTCAGAATAAGTGTGCGGATTTTATGTCAAAAATATAACTTAGTTTTAAAAGACAAGCAAGTTTAGTAAATTAGTATTAAAAACGAACAACCCCACACAGTATGTCTGTTTGTAAATAATCGTTATTTTTTGGTTATTGAAGTCTTACTTGTCAGAGAACAGGAAAAGGCGGCTTTTAGGCCACTTTCACCCAAAAACTTGGTGGAGGAGCAAGTGGGGTAGAACAGACATTTATCTGTTCTCTGATGGTTATGCAATCTCAAGCCGAAACTTTAAAACAGTTAAGAGATGACCAGGAGCTGTTGAAGAAAAGTATCTCCGATTTGTGTCGTGATGTTAGCGCTATAAATGAGGGTGTTCAGCAAAATGTGGAGAAGATATTACGTCTCTCAAATCAGCAAGACGACTTACTCAAGACTGTGTCTGACCTCGAGATGGAGGTAGATCGACTGGAGGGATTCTCCCGAAGAAATAATGTCAAGTTGTATGGCATTCCTGAGGCCCAAGCAGGGCAGGAAGAGAACTGTGCTGAAGCCGTGGCACATGTGCTGAACACCTATGTTTCTGGCACAACTTGTGGAGACGACGTTATTGAGAGGGCACATCGTCTCGGCAGACTCAACCCCCGCAACCCCCATTCCCGCCCCATCATAGCTAAGTTCCAGAGATGGGGCGATGTGATGCGCCTGATGAAGGACCGATCTGCCAGGCAGGACATGGAGCGAGACGGGCTGAGGGTGGCACAGGACCTGACTAGAAGACAGACGGCCAAGCTGAAGGGGCTACGTGATGAGGGGAAGACGGGTTTTCTTTGTCAACGGCAGACTTCATGTCAGGGATCAGCGTGCTACATCATCCAGATTACACGATCGCCAGATTGGTGCTGGCAGTCATGGTAGTGTTGACACACGGGGAACCCCAGGTGTGTTGACTGGTGATGTCACCCAACCAGATCTGGACCACGGGATAAACCGCGGAAATCCCGTGCGTGACGACAACAATGATCGACCACGAACCAGGGCGTCGACTCGTCAAACTAGTCTGAGCGACTTGACCTGGGGTAAAAGACAGAACAGTGCAACACGTGCAAATGTCGGTGACAATGTGGGAAAATAGGGGTCAGGGCCGAGACCTACAACATGATGTCAGAACACACACTCTCCGCACACGGGCACATGCCATTACACAGGCACGTGGAAATATACAGGCACATGATATTGCACAGGCGCATGGAAATACACAGACAAATGATAATACACAGGCACATGGCAGCACTCAAGAATATGAAAATATACAGATACATGGCGATGCACAGGCACATGGCAATGCACAGGTACATGATAATATACAAACTATAAACCTCGCTCATCGGAGTCATAATTGTTTGAACAAGAAAAAAGTATTTTCAGTAACTTGCTGGAATATAAACGGTTTAGTTTCTAAACTTACTGATCTTGACTTTGTTGATTATATAACATCTTTCGACATTTGTTTTCTTTGCGAATCGTTTACAGTGCCTTCCTTTGATTTTGATGTGTATTTTAGTGATTTTGTTGTTTTGCATTGTCCAGCAGTAAAGCTGTCAAAAATGGGACGTAGTTCTGGTGGAACTGTTATGTTGATTCGAAAAACAATTTCTAAATATATTATAAAAATGGAAACAAAATGTGACAATATCTTGTGTTGCAAAATATCAAAGGAGCTCTTTGGTTGTGAAAAAGATGTTCTTTTCCTTGGTATTTACAATCACCCAGTTAAGAGTCCATATTATGAAAAAAAAAAGATTTTGATTGCAACCTGCAAAGGCTGGAACAGTTTATGATGTCTTTGATGGAATGTGGTGAAGATTTGTTGTATTTGATTGGTGGTGATTTGAATTCACGAATTGGTGATTGGTATCTAGATGTGAGTGTTGATGAATACTTTGAGGGAAAACCAGAAAATACTTTTGAAAGAAAATCACAGGATGATGTTGTAAATAGTTTTGGGAAAATGTTGATTCAGTTTTGTGCTATGTTCCAGTTGACGCCTTTAAATGGTTGTGTTGATGGTGATGGTGATGGAAATTTCACTTTTTTGTCACAGAGAGGAAATAGCACCATTGATTTCTTTTTGTTTTCCGTTGATTTTGTACATTATGTAAAAAATATGTCTGTTTCGAATCGTATTGAGTCGCAACATCTGCCTATAGAACTCACTGTTCTGTTGCCACTCAAGATGATAATCTATGCAGTTACAGAGATAAGAGAAATATGGAAAATTAAAATGGGACCCAGAAAAAACGCAGATATTTTTAGATTATTTAGTTTCCGGCGGAGGGAAGCAAGCCATGGAAGAAGCAATGAACCTTATTGAGGTCAGTGCCAAATCCGCGCTGAGCCAGTTTGTGTTGCTGTTGCTCACTGGGGGCAGTGCATGCGGCGAACGGTCCACTTTGGGGGCCGCGCACAGCGTGTGAATAAATGGTTTGACATGGAGTGCAGAAAACTGAAACGTCAGGTTGTTAGTTGCTTACGCCGCTTCACCCATACACGTAAAGTGGAGGATGAGCAAGTTTACCTACGAGAACGATCCGACTATCAGTCTAAACTGAACGAAAAAAAGAAATGTTATAATCAGTTTGTTCGTGTTTCTCTCGTTACAAAATAAAAATGATAGTTCAAAATTCTGGCCGTTAGTAAAGCGAGTAAGCCCAAGGATTAAAAAAGACGTAACCATTAACATAGAAAGTTGGAAAGATCATTTCGCCGAGGTTTTAGGGCAACATACACCAATATTGCCGGGGCACAACGCTACTGTAGATGAAGAAGAGATTTCCATTCATGTTCCAGAATTAGATGAAGAAATAACTAAGGAAGAAGTTAAATATGCAATTCGCAAAATAAAAACTGGTAAAGCTGCTGGAATTGATGAAATACCTGGTGAATTTTTGAAAGTAGCAGAAAATTTGATAACCCCCTTTCTTACTAAATTGTTTAATAACCTGTTTGATCAAGGCGTTTATCCAGATGAGTGGTCGCGATCAGTTATAGTCCCATTGTTTAAAAAGGAGATGCAAATAACCCTGAAAATTATCGTGGTATTTCATTCTTAAGTATTATTAGTAAAGTCTTT
>CM031627.1:45757437-45759937 GCA_018398815.1 Conus ventricosus
TGACCCCCCGGGGATAAAAGCAGGCTAGTCCAGACTTATCCCGGGGTAAGTTCCAGAGGGGGGTAAGAACGGGCTGTTACACCGGCCCTGAACCAGGATTTTGTTACTTGTGTAGTAAGGGTGGATCTTCAGGAGTTTTTTGCTTGGGTTTGATCTGAGCCGTAATTCAAGGGTTGACTGGAATTCGTCTGGCGGTAGTCTGGTGCAGCTCGTGGGTAAACGTTTGTTGTATATGTTGTGGTCTGGTGTGTAGTCAGTCCATGAGCTGTTGATGCTGGTTGGTTTGTAAGTACCAACGTATCTATGAAACAATGTGTATATCCACTGTGACATTGATTGTGAATGTGTGTCAAAGGTCTTCTGGATGGGGTCCATTGTATGGGTGATACGCTCGAGAAAATGTTCCCCGAGCGTCGCTCCTTTGCCTTCAGTCATGGATCACGTGATGGGACCTATGACTGCAACTGCACGCAGTTGCTCGGCAGCTGGCTAAAGGGGAACTAGGTCATGATGCCGGCTTGTTTCACATCGGGGCGCGACTTGTTGATACACAATACACAATCTACGTGAATCGTTGGATGCATGCACAATCACATCACGCACTGACTTGCAGAAGTTAGAAATGAAAATGTACCATCAACATACCATCTTATTTATCTTGCATTGCCACATTAACTTTGAAAAAAACTTTGCTGTAATTCAAATTCACTGGAATTGCTAAACACGTCTGCACCCGTCGGACACCGGAAGAGAGAGGCGAGAGAGAGAGAGAGAGAGAGAGAGGAGAGAGAGAGAGAGAGAGAGAGAGAGGAGAGAAGAGAGAGAGAGAGAGAGAAGAGAGAGAGAGAGAGAGATAGAACTTTGACACTACGAAACGGTACTGGCATTGCCAAAGGGTCTTGTGACAACGGGGGAGGGTATGACGACAATCAATGTGAAAGCGAACAACAGCGACAAATGCGTAAGGAATATAGGGTATAGAAGACGAAAAACATTATTGATAGGAGACAATAATCCCACACGAAAATGAATGAAGAAAACGTATGCAATTATTTACAAACAAATCCAGATCAACAACATTCATCATCTAATAGGCTTTACCCAAACATTTGTAACATTCATTGCTATTAAGTACATTTTCAAACATTTCAGCATACCCATCTGTCTAAATAATTCGAAGTTCGTCTTGCTTTTTTTTTCCAGTGAAATAACAATGTATCATCATACAAATATTTCCATACTATCTCATGTCAAACTTTCTTTTCACAAAGCTCGAAACTACTTTTGTTTTAAATCAATGACACTACAGTCATGGAGGGTGGCGAGGGGGGGGGGGCACATTTGTAAATTCACCGTATCTGCCCCCGTCACATGCACCATTCAAGATGATAGCATCAAGCAGAAAACAGAGGTCAAGTAAAGATTTTCCAATACTGTTAATAGAGCTGTTTTTAGAGCATCGTAAAATTATTTCATCTCTCCCATCACAGCTGATTTGACTGACACAGTTAGCATATCCTCACCATCAGCTTGTTCACGACCAGTCCCACCCGTTAGATCACCATCATCATCAGCTTGTTCACGACCAGTCCCACCCGTTAGATCACCCTCATCATCAGCTTGTTCACGACCAGTCCCACCCGTTAGATCACCTCATCATCAGCTTGTTCACAACCAGTCCCACCCGTTAGATCACCCTCATCATCAGCTTGTTCACGACAAGTCCCACCCGTTAGATCACCCTCATCATCAGCTTGTTCACGCCCAGTCCCACCCGTTAGATCACCCTCATCATCAGCTTGTTCACGACCAGTCCCACCCGTTAGATCACCCTCATCATCAGCTTGTTCACGACCAGTCCCACCCGTTAGATCACCCTCATCACCAGCTTGTTCACGACCAGTCCCACCCATTAGATCACCCTCATCACCAGCTTGTTCACGACCAGTCCCACCCATTAGATCACCCTCATCATCAGCTTGTTCACGACCAGTCCCCACCATTAGATCACCCTCATCACCAGCTTGTTCACGACCAGTCCCACCCGTTAGATCACCCTCATCACCAGCTTGTTCACGACCAGTCCCACCCATTAGATCACCCTCATCACCAGCTTGTTCACGACCAGTCCCACCCATTAGATCATCTTCTCATCAGCTTGTTCACGACCAGTCCCACCCATTAGATCACCCTCATCATCAGCTTGTTCACGACCAGTCCCACCCATTAGATCACCCTCATCACCAGCTTGTTCACGACCAGTCCCACCCATTAGATCACCCTCATCACCAGCTTGTTCACGACCAGTCCCACCCATTAGATCACCCGCTATAATGAAATACACTCATCGTCACGTACATGTTAGGACGATATTTTCTTCTAAAGTTGAAATCCGTCTGTAGTTCTGTTGAATTGTACAACGGGCCTCCTTCAGGAACAATGTAGCAAGCGGCTAAAATACATCTTTGTCACGATCGAATAGCCCCAGCCTTTTGTTGAT
>CM031627.1:45769937-45777437 GCA_018398815.1 Conus ventricosus
ATATATATAGACAGAGGACAGTACAGATCAAGATATAAAACCGTACGTCTCAAAGTAATGCTGTGTTGTAGAGGGCAGTAAAGATCGGTATGTAAACCTCTACCTCCCAAAGTAATGCTGTGTTGTAGAGGGCAGTAAAGATCGGTATGTAAACCTCTACCTCCCAAAGTAATGCTGTGTTGTATGAGGGCAGTAAAGATCGGTATGTAAACCTCTACCTCCCCAATTAACGCCGTGTTGTAGAGGCCATAAAGATCGGTATGTAAACCTCTACCTCCCCAAGTAACGCCGTGTTGTAGAGGGCAGTAAAGATCGGTATGTAAACCTCTACCTCCCCAAGTAACGCCGTGTTGTAGAGGGCAGTAAAGATCGGTATGTAAACCTCTACCTCCCCAAGTAACGCCGTGTTGTTGAGGGCAGTAAAGATCGGTATGTAAACCTCTACCTCCCAAGTAACGCCGTGTTGTAGAGGGCAGTAAAGATCGGTATGTAAACCTCTACCTCCAGAAGTAACGCTGTGTTGTAGAGGCAGTAAAGATCGGTATGTAAACCTCTACCTCCAGAAGTAACGCTGTGTTGTAGAGGCAGTAAAGATCGGTATGTAAACGTCTACCTCCAGAAGTAACGCTGTGTTGTAGAGGGCAGTAAAGATCGGTATGTAAACCTCTACCTCCAGAAGTAACGCTGTGTTGTAGAGGGCAGTAAAGATCGGTATGTAAACCTCTACTTCCAGAAGTAACGCTGTGTTGTAGAGGGCATAAAGATCGGTATGTAAACCTCTACCTCCAGAAGTAACGCTGTGTTGTAGAGGGCAGTAAAGATCGGTATGTAAACCTCTACTTCCAGAAGTAACGCCGTGTTGTAGAGGGCAGTAAAGATCGGTATGTAAACCTCTACCTCCAGAAGTAACGCAGTGTTGTAGAGGGCAGTAAAGATCGGTATGTAAACCTCTACCTCCAGAAGTAACGCTGTGTTGTAGAGGGCAGTAAAGATCGGTATTTAAACCTCTACCTCCAGAAGTAACGCCGTGTTGTAGAGGGCAGTAAAGATCGGTATGTAAACCTCTACCTCCAGAAGTAACGCTGTGTTTGTAGAGGGCAGTAAAGATCCGTATGTAAACCTCTACCTCCAGAAGTAACGCTGTGTTGTAGAGGGCAGTAAAGATCGGTATGTAAACCTCTACCTCCAGAAGTAACGCTGTGTTGTAGAGGGCAGTAAAGATCCGTATGTAAACCTCTACCTCCAGAAGTAACGCTGTGTTGTAGAGGGCAGTAAAGATCGGTATGTAAACCTCTACCTCCAGAAGTAACGCCGTGTTGTAGAGGGCAGTAAAGATCGGTATATAAACCTCTACCTCCAGAAGTAACGCCGTGTTGTAGAGGGCAGTAAAGATCGGTATGTAAACCTCTACCTCCAGAAGTAACGCTGTGTTGTAGAGGGCAGTAAAGATCGGTATGTAAACCTCTACCTCCAGAAGTAACGCTGTGTTGTAGAGGGCAGTAAAGATCGGTATGTAAACCTCTACCTCCAGAAGTAACGCTGTGTTGTAGAGGGCAGTAAAGATCGGTATGTAAACCTCTACCTCCCAAAGTAATGCTGTGTTGTAGAGGGCAGTAAAGATCGGTATGTAAACCTCTACCTCCAGAAGTAACGCTGTGTTGTAGAGGGCAGTAAAGATCGGTATGTAAACCTCTACCTCCAGAAGTAACGCTGTGTTGTAGAGGGCAGTAAAGATCCGTATGTAAACCTCTACCTCCAGAAGTAACGCTGTGTTGTAGAGGGCAGTAAAGATCGGTATGTAAACCTCTACCTCCAGAAGTAACGCTGTGTTGTAGAGGGCAGTAAAGATCGGTATTTAAACCTCTACCTCCAGAAGTAACGCTGTGTTGTAGAGGCCAGTAAAGATCGGTATGTAAACCTCTACCTCCAGAAGTAACTCCGTGCTATGCAGGACAGAAAAGATCAGCCTGTCAGCCTCACATCTCTTGAGATTGCACCGTACTGGAAAGGATGGAAACGGTCAGCATGTATGCCTGCCTCTCACAGTAACCCCGTGCTGTAGAGGGCAGAACAGATCAGCATGTATGCCCACCTCTCACTGTATGCTGTAGAGGACAGAACAGATCAGCTTGTATGCCTGCCTCTCACTGTATGCTGTAGAGGACAGAACAGATCAGCATGTATGCCCACCTCTCACTGTAACCCGTGCTGTAGAGGGCAGAACAGATCAGCATGTATGCCTACCTCTCACTGTAACCCCGTGCTGTAGAGGGCAGAACAGATCAGCATGTATGCCTACCTCTCACTGTAACCCCGTGCTGTAGAGGGCAGAACAGATCAGCATGTATGCCTACCTCTCACTGTAACCCCGTGCTGTAGAGGGCAGAACAGATCGGCATGTCAGCCTCCATCTCCTGAACTAACATCGAACTGTAGAGGACAAAACAGATCAGCACATAAGCCTTTAACTCGAAATGTAGCATCGTGTTGCAGAGCGCAGAAACGATAAACATGTAATTGTAACTCTTCATCTCCTAAAGTACCACCATGCTGTGGGAGGAGGGGGGTGCAAAACACACACACACACACACACACACACACACACACACACACACACACACACACACACACACACACACACACACACACACACACACACACACACACACACACACACACACACACGCACGCACACACACACACACACACACACACACACGTGTACACACACACACACACACGACCACACACACACACACACACACACACACACACCACACACACACACACACACACACACACACACACACACACACACACATCAGCATGTAAGCTTGCACCACCTCGATTAAAGCCATTCAGCAGCGTATATAAAAGATCAGGGTCTAATCTTACATTTCTTAAAAGAACCCCGTTCGGTAGTCAGAAAAGATCCGTATGCGGCCTATGTACAGCAGCACGGTGCTGTAGAATGCAGAAACAATCAGCATGCAGCCTATGTACAGTAGCACGGTCCTGTAGAAGTCAGGAAAAGATCAGCATGCAGCCTACGTACAGTAGCATGGTGCTGTAGAAGTCAGAAAAGATCAGCATGCAGCCTATGTACAGTAGCACGGTGCTGTAGAAGTCAGAAAAGATCACATGCAGCCTATGTACAGTAGCACGGTGCTGTAGAAGTCAGAAAAGATCAGCATGCAGCCTATGTACAGCAGCACGGTGCTGTAGAATGCAGAAACAATCGGGTTGTAAGCCCGCGCCTCCTAATGTAATGCCGAGCCGTAGAGGGCAGACAAGATCAGCACGTAAGCCTCCAGTCCCTCAAGAGGACAGCACGGTGTTACTTCAAAGGTGTTGATTGTGTGCTCATCTTGTCGTTCCTCTCCAGCACGGCATGATTGTTTTCTTCTATAAGCAGAAGTTGTCACTTACATGTACTGGGAAATTATATATATTCAGGTGTAAAATCTCGCGTTTACTGGATCCAAGCCAATGAAAGTAACTGACATTGACAATCACCACAGTTGAACACATTTCTGATTCAAAAAATAAATAAATAAATAAATAAATTAAAAGCATGGATGGGAGGGGTGCGGTTGCGAGTGATTGGTAGTACATATCGTGCAGTTTTAAGAAAACAGTAAACAAGACGAACTTTGTCTGCCGTATGGTATGTAACACCAGACCAACTGTAGCTTAATTTCGTGTTCATTTTCTTTTTCATTTGATATTTAGTTTTCTTTTCAGGGGAGAAGAGGATGGATGAATGGTGGGCATGAGTATCTTGGACACAAGATAAAGCAGAAAGTCTTTTGCGTGTTCAGTACAGTCGTATAATGCTGACAACCAAAATTAGTCCTGATACCGTGTTCATGCCTTCCAGTGCGACGTGTTGACCGTAATCGTTACATCAATGTTCAGAGTATGCCTTTAGCTGTGCAGTCCGCCAGTGCGGCGTGTTGACCGTAATCATTACATCAATATTCAGAGTATGCCTTTAGCTGTGCAGTCCACCAGTGCGGCGTGTTGACCGTAATCATTACATCAATATTCAGAGTATGCCTTTAGCTGTGCAGTCCGCAGTGCGGCGTGTTGACCGTAATCATTATATCAATATTCAGAGTATGCCTTTAGCTGTGCAGTCCGAAGTGCGGCATATTGCCCGCAATCATTACATCAATATTCAGAGTATAAATAATAATAATAATAATAATAATGAATACTTGTATAGCGCCTATTCTCGGCTAGAGGCCAAGCTCTAAGCGCTTTACAATCAACACTCGTTTACACAACGGGCTGCCTACCTGGGTAGTGCCGACTGAAGAGCTGCCAGCTGGCGCTTCATTCAGTCGTTTCCCGTGTCATCCAGTCAGTATCGTTCAATATCGATCACTCATTTTCCTTCCTTCCTTCATTCTTTCCATTTCTCACGCAGGGTGCATGCTATGTGTAACGTGTCATCTATACCAGCGGCCAAACTGGCCTACTCTTCCGAAAGTTGGTGATGGGATTTTACGTGTGTGCAAGATGTTATGCGTGCGTTCACACACGGAACCTCGGTTTATAGTAACATTCGAAGGACTGTATGGGAAAAGGAGTCAGAACCAATGTTAACTCCGAGGGAAAAATCCCCCTGTACCGAAACGCCCCGGCGGAGGTTCGAACCCTCGACCCCAGGATCACCAAGATTACGAGTCAGGGCGCTCTACCAACTGAGCTATGCCCTTAGCTGGGCAGGTCTGCCAGCATCGAAGCCGGACTTGATGAAGCCCAGACGGGACTGCCAAAATACACAGTGAAGGGCCCTGTGGAACTGAACTCGGATGAAGACTGGCGTCCTAGACCGAAACGTATTTCCGGTTGTTGTTGTTGTTGTTGTTGTTTTGTTTTTTGGTTTTACGAATATGAGTATAAAACTAGAATACAGTTTATTGGTGCCGCTGCTAAAAATTAATGTTTCTTGTCTCTTTTTTTGTTTCCTTACCACACTTTCTTTTCTCTTACTTTTCTACCACCCACTGCTGCTGTTGGATTCCGTTTTTGAACTCTTGGTGCTGAGCATACCACAGAATTGTAGACTGGGGTATATTTCCATATGGTGCCAAAGGACAACGAGCACAAGGAGTTATGCTTCCCCCCCCCCCCCCCCCCCCCCCCCCCCCCCTGACGGACAAATTCGCAGCCTGCACTCGATTTCCCCCACTTCTTAATTGTTCTGTCTATAGAGAGAAAAAAAAACATATGGTGCAAGATAAAACTAAGTATACGCTTCTGAGATCATTGGTCTTATTTTCCTTATTATCGTTGTTCTACCTGTAGGTCAGAGCTTTAGTGCATTAAACACAATACTCTGACCACGCATACGCAAATAAAGTCGCTCTTACCATGCATAAAGTCATTCATGGACAAACACAAAACTCATCATCGCCGGGAGTCCCATTTTATGGACGACCTTCCACTTCCTGAGGCGCATTGTTTCTTCAGCTGACTCTTTGCTGCCTCCTGTCTGTTCACACAGAATTTGAGGATCCGAGTTCATAGCAAGAGGTGTCATATAACAGCCCCGGAGTCACTCTCCCTGAACACAGCACCAGAGTCATACTCCCTGAACACAGCCCAAGAGTCACTTTAACAGAACATAGCCCCGGAGCCACTCTCCCTGAACACAGCACCAGAGTCATACTCCCTGAACACAGCCCAAGAGTCACTTTAACAGAACATACCTCGAGTCACTCTCCCTGAACACAGCACCGAGAGTCACACTCCCTGAACACAGCACAAGATCACTTTAACAGAACATAGCCTCGGAGTCACTTTCCGTGAACACAGTCCAAGAGTCACACTCCCTGACCACAGCCCAAGAGTCACTTTAACAGAACATAGCCCTGGAGTCACTCTCCCTGAACACAGCACAAGAGTCATTCTCCCTGAACACAGCACCAGAGGCACTCTCCCTGAACACAGCCCAAGAGTCACACTCGCTGAACACATCCCAAGAGTCACTTTAACCGAACATAGCCCCGGAGTCACTCTCCCTGAACACATCCCAAGAGCCACACTCCCTGAACACACCCCAAGAGCCACTCTCCCTGAACACAGCACCAGAGTCACTTTAACGGAACATAGCCCTGGAGTCACTCTCCCTGAACACAGCACCAGAGTCACACTCCCTGAACACAGCCCAAGAGTCACACTCCCTGAACACATCCCAAGAGTCACACTCCCTGAACACAGCACCAGAGTCACACTCCCTGAACACAGCCCAAGAGTCACACTCCTGAACACATCCCAAGAGTCACACTCCCTG
The DNA here is from genome assembly GCA_018398815.1 of Conus ventricosus. Classification (NCBI taxonomy): domain Eukaryota; kingdom Metazoa; phylum Mollusca; class Gastropoda; order Neogastropoda; family Conidae; genus Conus; species Conus ventricosus. The sequence continues at coordinate 45,776,242 of CM031627.1, forward strand.
AACACAGCACCAGAGTTACACTCCCTGAACACAGCACCAGAGTCACACTCCCTGAACACAGCACCAGAGGCACACTCCCTGAACACAGCACCAGAGTCACACTCCCTGAACACAGCACCAGAGGCACACTCCCTGAACACAGCACCAGAGGCACTCTACCTGAACACAGCCCAAGAGTCACACTCCCTGAACACAGCCCAAGAGTCACTTTAACAGAACATAGCCCCGGAGTCACTCTCCCTGAACACAGCCCAAGAGTCACACTCCCTGAACACAGCCCACATTCCAATAGCAACACACACCACACACACACACACACACCACACACACACACACACACACACACACACACACACACACACACACACACACACACACACACACACACACGATGGCGCCTGCAGACAGCAACCGGTAGTTCAGTGCTGTGGATGCTGCTATGTGTTGTCAAAAACAAACAAAAGGAAGCCACACCAGGAAGGTTCCTTGACAGCAGGTGAAATGAATAGTAGTTATTATAAAATGTGAGTTATTCCATTGGAAGGGTCCTTGACAGCAGGTGAAATGAATAGTAGTTATAGAATGTGAGTGATTCTATTGGAAGGTTCCTTTATAGCAGGTGAAAGGATGAGTAATTCTATAATGTGAGTAGTGTTATTGGAAGAGTCCTTTACAGCTGGTGAAATGATCAGAAATTATACAATATGAGTGATTCTATTGGATGGACCCTTTACAGAAGGTAAAATCAGTAGTAATTATAGAATGTGAGTGATTCCATTGGAGGGTTCCTTTACAGCAGGTGAAAGGATTAGTAATTATAGAATGTGAAATTATTGTAATTCTAGAATGTGAGTGATGCCATTGTAAGAGTCCTTTACAGCATGTGAAAAGATTAGTGATTACAGCAGGTGGGATGAATAGTAATTATTGAATGTGAGTGATGACATTGGAAGGGTTCTGTACAACAGATGTAACCCCTTCTGGCAGGTCAACTGCTGTTTGGCTGATTCAGAGACAGCTGGCATTAAACAAGAAAAGGAGCATACACCCCCTCCCAAATTTCCCCTAGCATCTCTTTACACTTTACAAGCATCACGATACCATCACGAAATACAATTGATTTTGAAACAGCCAGAAAAAGATTCGTCTCTATGACTACTTTCCCTTGACCAGCTAAAACAGGCAATGACATTACA
>CM031627.1:45779937-45804937 GCA_018398815.1 Conus ventricosus
TTGTTGTGTTGTGACCTGTTCCTCTGTGTGAACCACCTGTTCCTCTGTGTGAACCACCTGTTCCTCTGTATGAACCACCTGTTCCTCTGTGTGAACCAGTCCCAAGTTTCCCCTGCCACTGCTTACTTAATGTCGAGATCCTCTGTGTGAGCCAGTCCCAAGTTTCCCCAAGCACTGCTTTCTTAATGTCGAGATCCTCTGTGTGAACTAGTCCCAGTTTCCCCTGGCACTGCTTACTTCATGTCGAGATCCTCTGTGTGAACCAGTCCCAACGTTTCCCCTGGCAATGCTTAGTTAATGTCGAGAATCCTCTGTGTGAGCCAGTCCCAAGTTTCCCCTGCCACTGCTTAGTTAATATCGAGATCCTCTGTGTGAACCAGTCCCAAGTTTCCCCTGGCACCGCTTACTTAATGTCGAGATCCTCTGTGTGAACCAGTCCCATGTTTCCCCCTGGCACCGCTTACTTAATGTCGAGATCCGTTGTTTGAACCAGTTATAAGTTTCCCTCTCTCTGCTTACTTAATATCGAGATCCTCTGTGTGAACCAGTCCCAACTTTCCCCTGCCACTGCTTACTTAATGTCGAGATCCTCTGTGTGAACCAGTCCCCACTTTCCCCTGGCACCGCTTACTTAATGTCGAGATCCTCTGTGTGAACCAGTCCCATGTTTCCCCTGGCACCGCTTACTTAATATCGAGATCCGTTGTTTGAACCAGTTATAAGTTTCCCCTCTCTCTGCTTACTTAATGTCGAGATCCTCTGTGTGAACCAGTCCCAAGTTCCCCCTCTCACTGCTTACTTCATGTCGAGATCCTCTGTGGAACCAGTCCCAAATTTCCCCTGGCACCGCTTACTTAATGTCGAGATCCTCTGTGTGAACCAGTCCCAAGTTTCCCCTGGCACCGCTTACTTAATGTCGAGATCCTCTGTGTGAACCAGTCCCAACTTTCCCCTGTCATTGCTTACTTTATGTCCAGATCCCTGTGTGAACCAGTGCAGTCCCAAGTTTCCCCTGGCACCGCTTACTTAATGTCGAGATCCTCTGTGTGAACCAGTCCCAACTTTCCTCTGTCATTGTTTACTTCATGTCGAGATCCTCTGTGTGAACCAGTCCCAAGTTTTCCCCTGGCACTGCTTAGTTAATGTCGAGATCCTCTATGTGAACCAGTCCCAACTTTCCCCTGTCATTGCTTACTTCATGTCGAGATCCTCTGTGTGAACCAGTCCCAAGTTTCCCCTGGCACCGCTTACTTCATGTCGAGATCTGTTGTTTGAACCGGTCATAAGTTTCCCCTGGCACCGCTTACTTCATGTCGAGATCTGTTTTGAACCGGTCATAAGTTTCCCCTCTCTCTGCTTACTTAATGTCGAGATCCTCTGTGTGAACCAGTCCCAAGTTCCCCCTCTCACTGCTTACTTCATGTCGAGATCCGCTGTGTGAACCAGTCCCAAGTTTCCCCTGGTACTGCTTACTTAATGTCAAGATCCGCTGTGTGAACCAGTCCCAAGTTTCCCCTGGCACTGCTTACTTAATGTCGAGATCCTCTGGAAAAATATACGTGTGTGCTTGCATTTTGCTTTCTCTTGTTTAAGACGTGTGGTCCAATCGCGTGCTCGTTCTTTTTCCATTCACACGTGTCCCAAACTCAGCTGTACCTTTGGTGTGTGTGTGGGGGGGGGGGGGGAGGGGGGCAGCTGAAGTGAAGTTCACATGAAGGTGTCAGTGAGGCTCTCGACACGATCTATCCCTCCACCAAGCTTTAAAAACACATCTCATGAACTGCAAGCAAACCCAACCTGTATATCCCTTAGTCTATCGCCAATATTAGTATAGATGCATGGAGACTGTTCATACCAAAGCTACTGAAGTTCCTTGTCAATGTCTTGCTTTTCTGTGACAGTTGTTGGCTGGTGGCTGGTGGAGGTTTTTGGCTGTGCGGTAACCCCCCCCCCCCCTCCCCCGCACTCCTCCACTCCACCCATTCCCACTTTCACTATCCATCCCCCACCTCCACTCCGCCTATTCCCACTTTGACGCACTGAATCCAGGTTGTTGACCAACTCTGCAGCAAGTCTCCCCATTCTCATCTTTTAGAGTTATACGTTTTATAAGCTTGATTTTTTTTTCACGTTTATTTTCAAGCACTATTTCTTCAGAGATTCACCTAAAATGTCGAAAAAATGGCTAATCTGACCATGTTCGAACGAGTTTTCCTGTACGGGAAACAAACCGTGCTCGGCACGTCAACCTGAACCTGTCTGCGGTGAAACCTGTTGGTGAGTCAGGGTTTTCGTTCATGTTAATTTTTTTTTTTTTAAATATCAAAGATCCCTCCGGCTGTCCTGTTGCAACATATGCAGTCGCTGGGCTAAGATTGTCACTGACAACATGGGGCGACTTCCACTGTCTCTCTTCTCTCCTTCTCTAACCAAAGACTGTACGCTCCGTAGGGCGAACTATCTTTGCTCTAACCCACACCTCTCCTGTGTCTGTCTGTCCGTCCGTCTGTCTATCTGTCTGTCTTTCTCTCTGTCTCTCTTTCTCTTTCTCTCAATCTGTCTGCTCGCTCTCTCTCTCTCTCTCTCTCTCTCTCTCTCTCTCTCTCTCTCTCTCTCTCTCTCTCTCTGCGCGCCTGTGTGTGTGTGCGTGCGTGCATATGTTTGGGAGTGTGTGTGTGTGTGAGAGAGAGAGAGAGAGAGAGAGAGGTACATGTTTCTGTGTGTATTTATATGCGTGTATGCATGCATGTGTAAGTGCGTACGCATATGTGTGTGTGTGTGTGTGTGTGTGTGTGTGTGTGTGTGTGTGTGTGTGTGTGTGTGTGTGTGTGTGTGTGTGTGTGTGTGCGTGCGTGTGTGCGCGCGCGCACGAACCCGCGCGAGAAAGAGATCGTTTGTGTGAACGTACGCATGCATGAGTAGAGTTGCGCTCATGTGTGTGTGTGTTGTGTGTGTGTGTGTGTGTGTGTGTGTGTGTGTGTGTGTGTGTGTGTGTGTGTGTGTGTGTGTGTGTGTGTGTGTGACTTCATGAATCAATGACACGACGCAATGTACTTAAAATGAGCCGCCTGGCTGTCGGCTGACAATTTTTCCCTGACTTTAGGGCGTCAGCCCCAGCTGGTAATAACGGTTACGGTAATCCAGTGTGTGTGTAGGGGGGGAGGGGGGGCGAGATCGAATAGGCAAACCCGCGCAAGATCGACTTGGCAAAACGAGCGAGGAGAGAGAGAGAGAGAGAGAGAGAGAGAGAGAGAGAGAGAGAGAGAGAGAGAGAGAGAGAGAGAGAGAGAGAGAGAAGTACTTGTTTCTGTGTGTGTTTACATGCGTGTGTGCATGCATGTGTAAGTGCGTACGCATATTTGTGTGTGTGTGTGTGTGTGTGTGTGTGTGTGTGTGTGTGTGTGTGTGTGTGTGTGTGTGTGTGTGTGTGTGTGTGTGTGCGTGCGTGCGTGCGAGCGTGAGTGCGCGCGAGCGCACAAAAACTCGCGCGAGATCAAATACGCAAAACGAGCAAGCGAGGAGAGAGAGAGAGAGAGAGAGAGAGAGAGAGAGAGAGAGAGAGAGAGAGAGAGAGAGAGAGAGAGAGAGAGAGAGAGAAGAGAGAGAGAGAGAGAGGGAGGAAGCAGGGAAGGGAATCTGTGTGCGAGTGTAAGTGGTGTGTGTGTGTGTGTGTGTGTGTGTGTGTGTGTGTGTGTGTGTGTGTGTGTGTGTGTGTGTGTGTGTGTGTGTGCGTGTGTGTGTGCGCGCGCGCGCGTACGTGCGCGCCCGTGCGTGTGTTGAGATCGATTGGGCTATACCAGTGAGCGAGGAGAGAGAGAACGATAGGGAGAGGGAGAGGAGGAGGGAGGTAGAGTCTGCGTGTGGTAGTAAGTTGTGTGTGTGTGTGTGTGTGTGTGTGTGTGTGTGTGTGTGTGTGTGTGTGTGTGTGTGTGTGTGTGTGTGTGTGTGTGTGAGCATGCGCGCAAGCGCTCAAGATCAAACGGGCAAAACAAGCAAGCGAGGAGAGAAAGAGAGAGAGAGAGAGAGAGAGAGAGAGAGAGAGAGAGAGAGAGAGGAGATAAGGAGGGAGGGAAAGTTTGTTTGTGTGTGTGTGCGCGCGCGCGCGCGTGTGTGTGTGTGTGTGTGTGTGTGTGTGTGTGTGTGTGTGTGTGTGTGTGTGTGTGTGTGTGTGTTCACACAAATGCAATGATTTAAAAACGAAGAGTTTATAGCCATACAATTGTTTCTCAACCCGGTAGTTTTTTGACAAAGGAGCCTTACATCTTTTTTGTTCAATTACCCGGACCTATATTCTCTGTACACGTTTCAGGCGTGTCACGTTTCAAAATACACTGCCGTCCCGCCGCCTGGGGCTGTTTGCTCGCTCTGCACAAAACACACGCTTACCGGACGGGGACAGTGACAGTCGATTCAGTTCTGCATCAACGCTGCACCTGTGTGTGTATTGCAAGTGTTTCATACTTCGCTCCCTCCGTGTACAGTTCCGCCAAAAGGAACGCAACGTCATTCCGCATTTGAACGACTATAGGTGGTTCTTGGTAGTGTGTCGGTGTGGACTGATGAGTTTATTGTAGAGACTGCTGAGTTGTTCTTTGCTGTGGAGACTGCTGTGTTGTGGTTTGTCGTGCAGAGCACTGAGTTGTTCTTTGCTGTGGAGACTGCTGTGTTGTGGTTTGTTGTGTAGACAGCTCAGTTGCGGTTTGTTTTGTAGACTGCTGTGTTGTGGTTTGTTGTGTAGACAGCTCAGTTGCGGTTTGTTTTGTAGACTGCTGTGTTGTGGTTTGTTGTGTAGACAGCTCAGTTGCGGTTTGTTTTGTAGACTGCTGTGTTGTGGTTTGTTGTGTAGACAGCTCAGTTGCGGTTTGTTTTGTAGACTGCTGTGTTGTGGTTTGTTGTGTTGACAGCTCAGTTGCGGTTTGTTGTGTAGACTGCTGTGTTGTGGTGTGTTGTGTAGACAGCTCAGTTGCGGTTTGTTGTGTAGACTGCTGTGTTGCGGTTTGTTGTGTAGACTGCTGAGTTGTGGTTTGTTGTGGAGACTGTTGAGTTGTGGGTTGTTGTGTAGACTGCTGAGTTGTGGTTTGTGGTGCAGACTGTTGAGTTGTGGTTTGTTGTGGAGACTGCTGAGTTGTGGTTTGTTGTGGAGACTGTTGAGTTGTGGTTTGTGGTGTAGACTGCTGAGTTGTGGTTTGTTGTGGAGACTGTTGAGTTGTGGTTTGTTGTGGAGACTGTTGAGTTGTGGTTTGTGGTGTAGACTGTTGAGTTGTGGTTTGTGGTGTAGACTGTTGAGTTGTGGTTTGCTGTGTAGAGTGCTGAGTTGTGGTTTGGTGTGGAGACAGCTGAGATGTGGTTTGATGCCCATGTGGCCTTGGCACAGCGACATCTGTCTGTGCTGCTTCATGAATGTTTCCATGTAGTGTGGTCTGGCGGAGACTGTTTCCATCAATATAGACAATTGAGACGTGGTTTCGTGACAGTGACCATTTAGTAATAGTAAAATCCCCGTTTGGTGACCATGTCCACTGGTGCACAAATCCAAGCTGCAGTGTAGGCAGTGCCTGCATTCATCCAAGCTGTTATTTTGTCACTGTGTGCATTCATCCAATCTGTTATTTTGTCACTGTGTGCATTCATCCAAGCTGTTATTTTGTCACTGTGTGCATTCATCCAAGCTGGTATTTCGTCACTGTGTGCATTCATCCAAGCTGCAGTGTATTGACTCTGTGCATTCATCCAAGCTGCAGTGTAGTCACTGTGTGCATTAATCTAATCTACAGTGTAGTCACTGTGTGCATTAATCTAATCTACAGTGTAGTCATCCAAGCTGCAGTGTAGTCACTGTGTGCATTAATCTAATCTACAGTGTAGTCACTGTGTGCATTATTCTAATCTACAGTGTAGTCACTGTGTGCATTAATCCATAATGCAGTGTAGTCACTGTGTGTATTAATCCATAATGCAGTGTTGTCACTGTGTGCATTCATCCAAGATCCAGCGTAGTCACTGTGTGCACTCTTCAAAGCGGTGGAGCTTCAGCTTGGTAGCTGTGAGCGTTGGGAGGCACGGCTGAGCCGCCATTAGGTGCCTGTTTGAACCAGTGCCTACAACGGAGCTGGAGAAATTCTTGAACTTCAATTACGTGGCTGTGTTATTTTCATGCATCATTTCTTGAGAGATTCACCCAAAATGTCAAAACAATGGCTAATCTTACAAGGTTAGAGCGAGTCTCCCTGCACGAAAAACAAACCGTGCTCGGCACGTCAATGTGCACCTGTTGCGGTGATACTTGTTGTTGGTGACTCACGGTTTTCGTTCATGCAAGAAATATTAAAGAAAATATCAATCTTCCCTTCTGTGCGAAATGGAATAGGCCAGGAGAGAGAGAACAAGTGAGAGAGACAAAAGGGGGGGGGGAGCGAGGAGGGAGGGAAGGAATGTCTGTGTGCGAGTGTTTGTGGTGTGTGTGCGTGCATGCGTGTGTGCGTGCGTGCGTGCGTGCGTGCGTGTGTGTGTGTGTGTGTGTGTGTGTGTGTGTGTGTGTGTGTGTGTGTGTGTGTGGTGTGTGTGCACGCGCGCACAAGCGCTCAAGATCAAATGGGCAAAATGAGCAAGCGAGGTGAGAGAGAATGAGAGAGAGAGAGGGGGGGGGGGAGGGAAGGAGACAACGAGGGAGGGAAACTTTGTGTGCGAGTGTGTGTGTGTGTGTGTGTGTGTGTGTGTGTGTGTGTGTGTGTGTGTGTGTGTGTGTGTGTGTGTGTAAGTGGTGTGGTGGGGGGGGGGGGGGGGGGGGAGGGAGGAGTGAGTGTGGGTGTGTGCGATTGTGTGTGTGTGTGTGTGTTTGTGTGTGTGTGTGTGTGTGTGTGTGTGTGTGTGTGTGTGTGTGTGTGTGTGTGTTTATCTGACAGAACTGGTCCTGAAATGAGTAAACAAAGAGACTGAATGGATTCAAATAAACGCAAGGATTTGGAAACGAACAGTTTGTAGTCATACAAGTGTTTCGCAACCCGCTAGTTCTTGACAAATGAGCCTTAGTTCTTTCTCATTCAGAAACCCGGATCTACATTCTCGACACATATAATAATCACATTGCCATCCCACCACCTGTTGCTGTTTGCTCGCTCTGCGCAAAACACACGCTTACCGGACAGGGACAGTGACAGTCGATTCAGTTCTGCATTAACGCTGCGCCCGTATGTGTATTGCAAGTGTTCATACTTCGCTCCCTCAGTACAGTTCCGTCAAAAGGAACGCAACGTCATTACACATTTGAACGACTATAGGTGGTTCATGGTAGTGTGTCGGTGTGGACTGATGAGTTGTGGTTTGTTGTGTAGACTGCTGAGTTGTGGTTTGTTGTGTAGACTGCTGAGTTTTGTTTGTTGTGTAGACTGCTGAGTTGTGGTTTTGTTGTGTAGACAGCTGAGTTGTGGTTCGTTGTGTAGACACCTGAGTTGTATTTTATTGTGTAGACACCTGAGTTGTATTTTATTGTGTAGACTGCTGTGTTGTTGGTTTGTTGTGTAGACTGCTGAGTTCTGGTTTGTTGTGTAGACCGCTGAGTTGTGGTTTGTTGTGTAGACCGCTGAGTTGTGGTTTGTTGTGTAGACCGCTGAGTTGTGCTTTGTTGTGTAGACTGATGAGTTGTGCTTTGTTGTGTAGACTGATGAGTTGTGCTTTGTTGTGTAGAGAACAGATAAATGTCTGTTCAACCCCACTTGCTCAACCACCGAGTTTTTGGGCGAAAGTGGCCTAAAGCCGCCTTTTCCTGTGGCGGAAGAGAGAGAGAGAGAATCACCGGCAGACAGACAGACAGACAGAGAAGAGAGAGACAGAGAGAGAGACAGACAGACAGACAGAGAGGCGGGCAGACACACACACACACGCAAGCGCATATTACTGTTCTCTGGCAAGTAAGACGTCAATAACCAAAAATAACGATTATCTACAAACAAACATACTGTGCAGGGTTATCCGTTTTTAATACTAATTTACTAAACTTTTCAGATTTTAGTTTTTGTTTAATCCTATGTTTTCTTGGTCGTTTTCAAAAACATCATTTTCGCGCAAACATTCTTCAAATGAGTCTTTGTCTTTCATGTGAAATAGAACTACAGTCTTTAACTGTTCTCTAAAGTCTTTTAAAACCGAGTTATATTTCTGGCATAAAATCCACACACTTATCCCAGCATGTCTTCCGCTGAAAGCTAGTTTCGACAACGTGTTCTCTTTTTAACTATGTCTCTTTCTGCTGAACAGTCATCTATAATAAATAGTGTTTGCGTTCCTTCAAACAGTCTTAAAAACTGTTCAAAACACTCACTCAGTTTATTGCTAGGATCAACTAAATATATGTCATCATCTGTCATATAAACCTTCTATTATGATATGCTTTGTTCCATTTAAGTGTTGGGCAGAAATCACAATATGATAAAAATTTTATAACGATTAAACTGTTTGTAACAGGTTGAGGTAAATATTGTTTTCCACAACCAGTCTGCCCACAAATCAATGAACAATGAGGGGTTTTTGTCTAAAGTTTAACTGCCCCATAGTTTTATAACAGAACTTAATCTAATCCAGTTATTGTTTTTATCATACTCTCTGTCAAAACTTGTTCAGTGTAATAAAACCCTATGAGGCCTAAAATGCGTAAGATTAATCCAATTCAGTTCTGTAAGATTGTTTCTATTTAGACTAATATTGATTTTGTTGCTTGTTTTATGACCTTATTTTCCTCGCCATGTGAAGAATGACGCGGTAACTTTAAGTTTTTCAACGTCTAAGTTTTGCCTGCTAATTAGAATTCCTTTTAGAAGGACGTCACTAATGCCCAAAACCCCATCCCTCTTTACATCTTTTAAGACAGAAATTTCAAATATCATTGTGAACGTGTTCCTAATTTCATTTGCGGAATGAACTGTAATTTTGTAGAAGCATCTTTCAAAACTGATTCCTTCTGTGGAGGATGTACTGTTTATTCCCATACGGCTTTATTTCAATCTCTTTCTGACTATTGTCCTCTGGCATAAGACTACATGTAAAGGGCCAGAGTTGAATGCTTTTCTGAAACTTTTTTGGCGGTTTAAAATATGTAATGGGCTTATGAATTCAAATTTTATTTCCCATTCTAAATATGGTTCTAAGTGCCATTTGAGGTCAGGTTTTCGAACTATTTTATATTCCTTTACTGGCCAACATTATTTGCCTCTAGATTGCGCAGCTGTTTAGTTTAGGAAACTTTTTACTGTCGCTAACCTCTTTGCGTTTATAATCACCATCTTTATTTGTACTAAAAACCCATACAAAGTGCCTATCTCACCGTTCTGTTCAAAGTCCGCAACGTCTGCAAGGTCCTTTTAATTCTAAGGTTATACACCTCACAGGCGCAAATGTAACTCCTGGTTCTTCTGGCCCACGCGACATTTTTTTTTAGTACCCGTATTATTTTATTTCCAAACAATGTGCAGGTTATCACATTTTACGACTTTCCCCGTTTTGTCTTTGATTTTTATATTAAATGATCCGACCCCCCCACAAACTAATCTTTTAAACTGTAAATTAGGGAATTGTATAATTTCATAATCGCAATTATGCAGCTTTCCTGACGGCAGAGGTCTTAAAACAGTTGGGGGGCCCTTCCATCATATAAGTTTTCATCAGTGCTTAGCTCATCTAAATGAACATAGAGTAAGGGATGTAATGCAAGATTGGCGGATTTTCCCCCCTAAACGTAGTTTCATCTGGCCGAACACTAAAACTATGAGTGGGTAGATTGTTTTTGTTAAAGCTAGCATTTTAGCTAGCTCTTTATCAAAATGTATTTTGCTTCTTCGGGTTTTGAATGTTAATATTGTTTTTAGATTTGCATTGTTAAGTTTAAGAGTAATGTTCTAAGTTACTCATTGCTTTTTAGTGGGGCAAAACCCGTAATAACATTCAGGTATTGTTAACTGGTTTAACGTCGTTGGTTCTCCTTTCATATTTTGAAATCTTATTTTTCCCCCTTTGCTTTAGTTATATTAAACCATACGACTTTGTAAAATATTTCAGGGGCCCGCGACCGTTTTGGCCCCGCAATTGTTATCAATAGCATGTTCAAAAAACGAAGGGGCGGTCTTGAGTTGTTATTGTTACAAACATTTTTTAAAACAAATTAAAAATGAGTGCATTCAAATATACTGATGCAAAATATTCTGTTGGGCCCGCATTTACAATCTTAAAAAATATAACAACTGACACCCTCGACATTTCTGGGGACCCAGACTGTCGCTTTTCTAAAAAGGGTTTGGAGTACGCCATTAAACAGATATCTTAACCCCCTATTAAAAAAGACTACATCGCAAAAGCGTGGTTTAGTCATCCGATGCAGTTTTATCAGAACCAGTTAAACTTTGCTGTGTTTTGTGCATCAACTGGGTGTGGAGTTTTCGTATGCTGATCACTTAAATCATCCTGATCCTTTGGTGAGGTCAGGTACAGATTTCATTTTTATTACACCTTTAGGCGTATTTTGACTGAAACTGCGAGCGCCATTACCAAAAATGGACAAACCGTTTAATCCTTCAGCAACATAATAGACATGAAGGCTTTTGAAAGGATCTGTAACGAATTCAATATTAACACCAGACGGACTTTAGACAAAGTTGGATCTTAATCATGGTCTAGGCACCCTTATTTTTGGGGCATGCACGAAAGTTAAATTTGACTGGAATCCTCCTTACACTCTTTCTCTTCAAGCGCAACAGCTTTTAAACTCGGGTCCATAGAGCAAGAGAAATAAAACAGCTGGACAACATTTATCTTAGACACTTCAAAGGGGCCCCTAACTAGGGCGGAATAGAACGATAAAACGACTCTATTGTATTTTACGTTTGGTGTTTGCTAGGGTCGCAAGCACAGGCAAGATAAGCCATAACTGATCCTTCTACTGGCTTTGACGCGCAAAAAACAATACTTAGCAAATTTAGAGGACGCCATTATTCTACAGTTGATTTACCTTCAAGTATTCAAAGGTACCAACATGTTTTACAATACGCAAGATCGAAAGTAGACTTTGCTGGGGGCACTGGTTTTTTACATGTTGCCTTCTGCCCTTAGACTCCAGGTAGGAACAATAATACATATAATGAAATTCTTATAGCAGGCAATGAACAGAAGGTTGGGAAAAACGACATAAATTCTGAGCCAGTAATATTGCAAGCAGTAAAAGAACGCCAAGAATAGTCATCCAATCCCCGCGGCCCAAAGCCCAAAGGCCTTTGGGAAGACTCGCAAAGCTCGCGGACTCTGTTCGCGATGACCATGATATGAAAAGCAGCGCTTGTTCTTGGATTAACTGGCCTGGTATCTCGGTCTTTATTTACTAAATATTAACCCAACTTTTAAAGAGAACTAATGCCCATAAGTGCTGGGCCATAAACCCAAAACTACTTTGCTTGCAGTAGACAAAAGCCGGGCTGACAATACTCCCCAATATTCCTGGTAAGCGTTCACGGCTTTACCAGCATTTTTTTTAAAAAAACTTGCAAGATGATCAAGCTGTTTTTTTCCCCATGATTTATCAGGCGATGGCGGCGGAGGCACTGGACTTTGACCTCCACCGCCGCCTGTAATAGCCAACACCAGCGTGTTATTGCAAATCCTAAGGCTGTTTATAACGCTTACTAATGGGGACTCCTTGCTCTCTAAATGTGTTCGGATTCGTTCTGCTAGCGTTGTGTCTTCATATAAAATTTTTCGGATAGTTTCTCTTATTCTATTCACTTGGTTCGTAATTGGTCTCGGTAGTAGTTGCACTTCTAGTCTTCCCTGATCTTTCTTGTTCAAGATCTTTTAGTTTTTGGGTTATTCTTTTTTTTAATATCATGCCCTAAGTTGGCGTCATCAGCCTCAACGAGTTTTTCTTTTTCTCTTCTTATTGCTCATCTATTTCACCTGTTTTGTTTAAATTGTTTGTTAATTCGCCTCTGATGGTTCTTAAGTACGATCAAGGGCCGCTATTTCTCGCAGGGTAGCGGCGAGTCGTGTATAGTCTTTAACGCTGTTTCTTCTGAAAAATGGGATTCTGCTTCTATTACATTTATTAATTCCCCTGCTGATTGATTTAATTCTTTAAAGTTCCATGTTTTGCATTTGGTTATCTGTCGGGAGTTCTTGCAGTTTTGTTTTGAAGTTTAGCAACTGCCTCCCCCCTTTAAATTTTGGCCTAACAAGGCCCAAGGCGATTTTGTACGCTCGCAGGGAGTCTATTTCTAATTGGCCCACGGCTATAAAACTTTGATGGGTTTTTTTAGTTGTAAGCTGAACAAGTTGTTCCTTGGTCGCTCCTCACAAACAATGGTTATCTTTTACTTCAAAATCTTAGGGTCTATAAATTCGGGAGGTTCTTGGCCTAAACTTTGGTTAATGATCTGACCTTACTTTCTGTTAATTTATACGACTGTTGGAAAATGTACTCCGATTTCTGCTAATTCATCAGCAATGAGAGCCCCGAGCGATGCCGCTCCAAGGGGAATCACTCAGGTCGTCTCCACGATCAAAAACATCATAATCTTCTCTTCAATGCTGCCATGTTTCTTTAAATAATTAATTTTTTTATTTTGTTTTATAAAAAAATGTTACATGCATATGGCTCGATTTTGCCCCGCATAGAAGACTAAAAGAACCCTTTGGCGTGAAGGGAAAAAAACGGAATATTACTGTTCCAATATCCATCTCTATATTGATGCAGATCAAATTCTTTACTGTCAAATTTCCGGACCTAGGAGCGATTGAAGTGATTGTGCCAGGCTCTGCGCGTCTTACTTTCAAAATAGTACTCGATCAACAACAGACACAAACAGGACAGTTGTCCAGAATTTGGGGCGGGCATTGTTAAGAAAATTTCTTTTAAAACTTGAGGGGCAAGAATATTTTCTTTACACAATGCAGACATTTTTTAACCTATTTGATCTATGGCTAACCGGGAATGAAAGGGCTGATCTTGCGTTTCAAGGAACCCGAAAATGAAAAGAAGCATTTAAAACATAGAATAGGCGCTGAAGATCTAAGACGGCAAAAAGTATGTAGCCGTAAAGTTTGCGTATGGAAATCGCTTTCCATTCCCTTAGATTTTGAGTGTTTAAAAGCGCATGCGCCATACTTTCAAGGGCATTAAAAGACGGGACTGTCATATGAACTAACTTTTAACGAATACAAACGTTGTTATCAGATCAACAGACACCGAAGCAATGTACAGCATTTCTGACATCTCGTTAGAGTTTGACGTTGTTAGAAACCCCTAATTTAGCAAGGCTGATTGAGCAACAATATCAGTAAAAATTATCAATATTATTACGGATAAGAGTGATTCTCATACAACATACCCCAGAAGCAGGGCGACACTATATGGAATTTTTAGTTTTTAGTGTCCGCGCAAAGATCGCTTAAAGGTTTTTTATTGCTGTGTGAGATGAGAACCGTTCAAAGGCAAGTGAAAAGTTTTTTAATCCTAAAATTAGCGAAATTTGAAATGTACAATTGATGGTAGTCTAACCAAATCTACGCTAGCGGGCTTAGACCTTATCATCATTTTGACGAAATAAGAAAATTGTTTGGGGGTGGGAGGGGTAGAAGTCTAACAGCAGACCTTGTGTCTAAAGATTTACATCTTCACAATGTTAGGCTTGATGTTATTTAACAACAAATACGGTTTATGGATTGCCCAAAGGTCAACAGGGATAATCAGTTGCATGGAAGGGGAGAGCTGTGAGAGACGTAATAAACATTAAAATTTGATAAAGAAGAAGAAGCCGATAAACCGCTTAATGTACATTTTTTTTTAATATATGATGCGCAGCTAAATATTGAAAAAAACAGATTTAAAAGATATACAATACTAAATTATTTTTATTTTATAAAAAGCATGTCTGTTCAAGTTTATCAAATGTGCCTACAGCGCCGCCAAAGAAGGAGATAGTAGAAACCTAAAAAAAAAAACCCTTTAGATTAACAAACATTACGCAAATGCAGCAAGTATAGGCAAGCCTTTCAAAATACAGCAAAACCCAAACGAAGGTATTCTGTGCCTTTAATGCTGTTACTTATTTTAAATTTACTGGAGCATCGACTATAAGTGCTCAAATCGCAGGAACCGAGTGTTGGTTCTTAGCAACGGGCCTTAGGCGCACCCGCAGCTTTACCTTAGGAGGTTTGTCTTTAGCTCTCGGCCTGTGGTTCATTAGCTGTAGGTGCCGCTAGCAAAAAATAAAAACTAAACTCCAAAAGCACACAGCTATGGTTCAACTAATAACAGCTAAACTTAGCTCGTTTAAACTGACAATAATAAAGCGCTAGTTGACTCAAACATCACGGATGAAGAATTTAATCGTTTACGGGCCCGATTTTGATGACTACAAAAGACAAAAGTTTGATCTTCAAAGAAAGGCGAGGACAAGTTTTTCTCAACAGCCAGACCCCGAGCAGATAAAAAAGGAATGCTTTAAAAAAAGAAAACGAGACATTAAACTCTGTTCTAAACAGTTTCACTTTTAACAACCCGAAGGGTTTTTATACTTTAGTTTATGAGCCCAAAGCGCAAAAAGACCGTTGATATTGGTTCTGATTAAGTATTTTTTTTTAATTTAAATAAATATTTTGGCTTAAAAAAGAAGGACAGCATGGCTAAGATATATAAAGGACAAGACGAATTGTTTGAAGGAATGCTCGAGAGAGAGCGTTTATCAAGAGCACTGAATGATATTGATTTAGAAGTCATTGCCCCAACAAACGTACAGGCAAGTGTTGTTCATGCTATTTCTAAAGTTCCAGGCAACCAAAACAATAGACCCACCGGTTAAAGTAATGTTAGCTGTTTTAATCGACTATGTAACAATAAATGAAGAAAATCTAGAAGTCTGGGTCTCGACTAAACAACAGACTATTCTTTCATAACGACTTAAAACACCGGTTGGGCAGACGAACTGCTTGCACAGTTTGACGCTGCTGCTGAAGAAGCCAAAATGAGAGGCTTGGTTGGTCAGAGGGCGAAGTCTTAGAGATTAGATTAAAACGGGCTAAGTATGCACCGTTTTGTAGGCCAGGCTTACATTCCGCTACCTCGGGAGTTGGTTTTAAAGAGAGCGTTTTAAACATAAAAAATTCAGACGACAATTGTTTTCATGTGGTGCGTTCTTGCAAGGCTGCATCATGTCCGGAACACGCAGAAAGAGTGACTAACTTCGGCATACGCCAAAGATCTTAACTTCAATGGAATATCCTTTCCTGTTAGTGTAGACCAAATTGATCAGTTTGAGAACAAAAAAACCCAATAACTGTTATTGTATACACAGGGGATGAGGAAAACAATTTGGTCCCAAATTAAAGTGTCCAAGAACGGGTCCAACAATAGGCGAACCAGCCAAAAGTCATGTGGACTTACTCCTTAATGTTTTCGCCAGCAGGGTTTGCCCCATTACACTTTGATACGCACAATGAGCGATTATTAGCGCATACTTCAAAACAACATAACATACAAGAATTCTGCAGAAAATGTTTAACAAGATTCCATCTGTGCAAGCCGCAAGTGAAATTATAAAACATTGTAAAAAAGTTCTGTAGACTGTAAGACGAACTAACTACGCCCCCTCCGGATCTAAAGTTAGTTTAAACTGGAAACGGCTGCAAACAGTCATACGTAGTTTACGCGGGACTTCGAGTCGCTATTGTTCCTTATGAAGGGCCAGCACCACAAAAACTTCAAAAAAAAACAGTCTTAATGGTAATCATCAGTTTTGTTCATTTGCCTTCATATTGTTGGGTCGGATGGCGTTTATTCGAGCCAGAATTATATAGAGGACCAGATGCTGCAGAAACATTTTTTAAAACGCATGCAGCAATTTGCGTAACGCCTGTTCTAATAATCTAAACTTATCTAAAATCATAATGGCGCCTGAAGACCAACAACAGTATGACTCAGCCACGCATTGGTTGGATTTGCGGTTTAGAGCTAACCCCCAAAGAGTGTAAACCCCACAGTAAGAGCCATGATCACATTAGTGGGAAGTTTAGAGGTGCAGCGCACAGTAAATGAAATCTTCAACTAAGTTTGATCCAAAGACATGGAAGCTGCTGTATTCTTTACAACTTGCGAGGTTATGACTCCCACCTTATAATGAAAGCAGTGGACGATCCCTTCAGGGTAGCATGCATTGCACAGTCATCAGAAAAGTACATGTGTTTCACTTTAAATAACATGTCTTTCTACGACTCTATGCAACACATGATGGGATCATTAGAGTCACTGGCTATGTCCTTAAGTCCTCCCCAAATTTAACGGAAGAATATTTTGATCCAACTCTTGTTGAAGGGCGTTTTACCCTTATGAGTACATGAACCAGTTGGGAAAGGTTTGACGAAGACACACTTCCCCCTAAAGGCGCGTTTTTTCTAGTCTTGAGGAAAGGACACCAGTGACTCTGTTTTACCAGCATGCTCAAGATGCGTGGCAAAAGTTTAGAGTGTAAAACGATGGGAGACTATCATGATCCTACTGATGGCAGATGTATGTTTGTTGGCGGGACGTCTTTGAAAATTATAGGAAGACCTGCATGAAACATTACAGTTTGGATCCTGCGCATTACATTTCTGCGCCCGGGATGAGTTGGGATGCTTTCTTAAAGTTTACTGGAGTACAGATTGATTTTTTGTCGGATTTACCAATGATCCAGATGATTGAAAACGGATTGCGTGGAGGGTTTAGTATGGGTCGCTTTATTTCTGTAAAAGCAAACAACAAATACTTGGACGACTATGATCCAAGTAAAAGGTCTAACTATTTTTATGTATTAGATGCAAACAATCTGTATGGTTGGGCAAAGGCGGCAATCGCTTCCATTAGCAACTTTTAAATGTACACAGGTACGAATAATATTCAAAAGCATTAAAGTGGTTTGGGCCGTTTAAGCCTGATCACAGCGTGGTTTCATTCTAGAAGTTGACTTGAATTCCCCCATGAACTCCATGACCTGCATATTGGGCTATCCCCTTAGCAGCAGAAAGTCTAAAGATGGTCCAAGAGAACCACCTAAAAATTGTGCCTAATCTTCGAGGCAAAAAAAATTTTGTCTGTCATTACAGACTTCTACAATTTTATTTAAGACTTGGTTTAAAGTTAACAGTGTCCATCGCATAATTGCTTTTGATCAAGAACAGTTCATGAAACCATACATTTATTTAAGAACACTGACCTCAGAACTAAATCCACAGATGCTTCAGAAAAAGACTTTTTTTAGTGATGAACAAAGCTGTTTTGGAAAGACTATGGAGAATCCGCACAAGCGCAAAGATGGTTTGATTAGTCACCAAAGAGAACGAAGCAATTAAGCTGACTTCAAAACCCAATTATCAGGACTTCAGAAGATTTCATGATCACCTTTTTGGCATAATGATGAAAAAAAGAAAGTCAAATTGGACAAACCTGTATTTATTGGGTTTATGTTTTAGAATTATCAAAGCTTTTGATGTTAGAATTTCTTTATGACTACTTTAAGCCCTCGTATCTGAGTCCAGAGTACTTTACACAGATACAGATAGTTTTGTTTAGATATCCCCACTGAAGACATCTATAAAGACATGGAAATGGAAGTGGCTAAAGGGCATGCAGGATGGTATGATACATTGATTACCTAAAGATTCGCCTTTGCATTCAATTACTAACAAGAAGGTTTTAGGAAAGATGAAGGATGATTATCTGGAAAGGTGATCAAGGAGTATGTGGGGTTAAGGTCAAAATGTACGTATTTCGGCCGGAGAAAATCATAAGAAAGCAAAGGGAATATCTGCAGCGTTGTGCAGTCAAAATTCAAAATGACAACTACAAAGAAGATTGTTTGGCAATAAGACTTTCATCATGACAACGTAAATGCGATCTTAATTACATGAGTTTAACACAACAGTTGTACAAAGAAATCGTTAGATAGAACAAACACAAAACGTGTGTTTGTTATCCCGAGTTTTCATATGCAAATTTGGGGACTGGGAGAACCGTAAATTAATTAAAGCGTTACTGTGTCTGGCGGAATATCTGCAGTTCTTCTTTCCAAAAGATCTTGAGGGCGGGTGGTTTTGTTTTTGTCAGTTTCTGTAAATAATACAGGGCGGATTTTATCTTTACATTCTTTTTTATTTCTTTTGGGTCAACACTCCAAACTGGATCGGTTTTCCTTTATGCGAGTGTCCCTTCTGCTTCCCCCGGTAATAAAGGTGCCTACTTTTTAAACCAATGGTAATAGTTTGCCGGATGAAGACTCTCCTTCAAAAAAATTTTTTGTTTTCTTTTGATTGCTTGTACTGGTTTTAGCCCTTTAATTCTTCATTATCATTGCGCGCAAAACTGAGGGCAGTCTTCTAACCCATTCTGTGTTGCGAGAGTTGTCATAAGCTCTCTGTGATACTGGTAGGAGAAAAATCTTTCGGCTAACTGTTTGTTAAGTTTTCAACTAAAGCCTGTGATCTGTGAACTCCCCGGGAAAGCCTCTTCTAATGGTAACTCTATGTTTTAACAATAATTGATTCACTTGGCCTTTAAATTCTTTTCCATCATCGACTTGAATCATGCGAGGGTAAGTTAGCGGGCCTCGTTGGTTATATCAGTTGTATAGCAACAGCAACAGCGAAGCCCCTCTTTTGTGTTAATGGTCCGCATCTTTGTTTCTTGAAGCCATGTCAATGACTGTGAGTGCGTTCTTAAATCTTTTTCGTCTAATCCTATCAGAGGGTAAATATAGAAGATCCTTTGATGGGTGTCGTTTGGAGTTGTTTGACAAAGTGTGGGTCTCTGTATTCGCCTAGGTGCAGGTAAATAATTTGCCAAATCGCTTGTTTAGATAACCCCTTCTTTTGCTGTTTGTTCACTGACTCCTGCCGCTTGGCTTAGCTTTTTAATTGCTGTGATGCCCTTCCAATATCCTTTGGGCGAATAATAGATTTTGTTCATTTTTTATTAGCCAATATTATGTGCAACAAAATCACAACGGTCATACCAACGACAATAAACCCGTTTCTTTCATCTTTTGTTTTTCTGAGGTTGATAAAAGTCACTGAATTTTGGTGGGGGCAATGTCTCGATTGGTTTGCCTGTTACAAGATAATATTGTTTTATTGCCTTGATCAACATTTTTAAATGTGTAAGCTGCATGCCCTGTCTTTTCAGTGTGTCATTAATAAAATCTAACTGCTCAAGTCTCTGCCTTCATAGGCGTTTTGTGCAGCTGCTAGTTCCTCCATAGCTTTGTTATGTTTTTTTCCCCTCGCCGCCAAATTTCCCCCGTTTACTAAATGCGAAATTACTGCCACTAAAAGCAAGCGCATTCACCACAGCGCCCCCCTATCATTATTGCCCGTGAAGCATTTTTTTAAATGTTTTTTTTTCTTACATATTTATATTGTCTGGAAATTTTTCCTTGCTTAACTGAAAAATCTTTCGTAGCAACCGAAGCTGCAATGATTTGCATCAGCTTTGCTGAATCCTCAAAGTCTAGTTTGCCAAATCTGCTGGTTTAATTCTTAACAAGCTTTTACCGAGCATTGAGTATCCCACACTTAGGCCTCCAATAAAAGCAGAATGGTATACAAGGTTAGCAACAGTTTTTTTGGTGCTATTTTTATAAAATAAAATAATTATAAATTTTAAAAAAACATGAACAGTGATGATCTACTACAGCTCAAAGGGGGCCTAACCTTCCCGAATTATGAATGACAAGTTGATGATTTAAGCTATTTGCCCAAAGGAGAGGCTGTATTTTTTGGCAGCATGTGGAAAAACAAACTTCCTCGGAACTGAATTCAGCATTGAACAGATTCACAGATGTCGCCGCAAGACATTATTTAAAGTATCATAACAGGTATGAAGCGCAGCTGGGGTCTAGAATGGTGAAAGTTGGGCAAACGGTTCTTAGTTTGAAAACTACTAGTCAGTAGATTTGCTCATGATTTGAACAAGATCTTACGTATGATTTACGCAAAACTCAGTTTTAACAAAAAGTCATTTAGGTTCTAGGCTGTGATTTATACTATAGATTTGGACATTGTTATCGCCAATTAATCATGGGATTAATAACTTTTAATCATATGTTTTGTTTCCCTTCAAATGAACGATCTGGAAAATCAGCAGAACCAGAAAACACTGAATCAGGTGGAGAAAGTAAACCACATGAAATCATCAGAAACACTGACCAGGTGGAGGCCCTTAAAATCCTGGGCGTGTTGAAGCAGGAAAAAAATTAGCAGAGTGGAACAGACAAAAAAAATTAATGTTACAGCATTATGAAACATTAACACCGCCAAAGCCCAGAACAAGTTGATTCAATGCCAGCTATAAAAACTCCATGTGATTCAAGGGCCCAAAGTCTTCATGGAATATTGACTTAAAACTGTTGTCATTTTGGCGCCTTGCTGCTGCTTTGGGGGAGTTATTATGGTTATAAATATATAAGAAGACGCAGAACAAAAGCAATCAAAAAAATCTGAACCATTAAATGCAGAAAAAGACACCAGCCACGCCAAAACCGCCAATAACAAAGCTCATTTTGATCCATTTTAATGGATAATATTTTAAGAACTTAAATTTTTAAATTTTTAATAAAAATAGATCATGGCGTATTATAAAATGATAAAGTCAATAAATAAAGACATGGAGTCTATAAAAGGCATTTCCCTAGACCGAATTGTAATCAATGCGGTTGCTTCGGATGTAAAACCTTCCTTAAAAATCTATGCAGAAAAAACGCTGGAGCAAGGGCATATCAAAGATGACACGTTTTTGAGGCGTGTGTGTTTCTATATTAGACATTACTATTTAAGATAAAAACATGATCATAATTCTTAGATCTTAGGTTAACTTGAGGGAAAAATTGATTAAAAACTTGCTAAGAACTTGCCTAAGAAAATTTTGAATGACTTGAGGAAGATTGTAAATGACTTGTAAATGACTTTAGAATTTACTTAAGTAAGAACTTGTGAATGACTTGAGAATGACTTAAGTAAGAACTTGTGATGACTTTAGGATGACTTGTGAATGACTTAAGTAAGAACTTGTGGATGACTTGAGTGTGATGGTGGGGTGGGGGTGGGGGGCGTGCATGCGTGGGGTGGGGGGTGTGCATGCGTGGGGTGGGGGTGGGGGGAGTGGGCTTGGGGGTGGGAGTGTGTGTGGTGTACACAGGCTTATTATTTGTCATGTGTAACACCACTTAGTGCAGACAGTGCTTGCGTTTTTTGTGATGCATTGGCTCTTTTGTTGCAAGTTCAAAGCAGCCGCCAAGTGCACAAAAAAAGTTTATACCACACCCCTCCTCTTTTTTCTCCCGGCTTGGGACTGGCATTGGCAGAGTTACCTAGTGGTTTTTTTTAAGTAAATACTGCTTTAGCAGAGCTAAAAAAAGGGAGCCTAAAAGTTTGTAACAGGGCGTAGACAGCAAAGCGACCAAAGCGCATCTGATTTTCACTGCTGATAACCTTTGACGCTCAGGGTGAAGCGCTAAAAAAACGGCTTGCCACTGTGACCTTTGACGCTCAGGGTGAGCGCTAAAGAAACGGCTTGCCACTGTGACCTTGACCGCTCAGGGGTGAAGCGCTGAAGAAACGGCTTGCCACTGGACCTTTGACCCCTCAGGGTGAAGCGCTGGTTCTCTCTCACTGTGCGGACTTTGAGAGGAGTGTGTTTGAAGTTGAATGGTTCTTGTACGGGAGTAGTCCAATAATTTTAATCTCCTCACTGCTTGGAAAACATTAAATACAATTCCTTCCTCATGAGGGAGACTTCTGTGAAAGAAAGACCAAATGTGAAAACCCTTTTAGCATATGGATTCAACAAACGGCAATCTCTCTTAGTTTTCGAGAATGTGAAGGGGATATCCCTACATTGCTCTTCAACCACTCTTCCATTTTTGAGTATGCGCTCCCCTGTCTTTTTCTTGTGAAAGAACTTGAAAGGTCTGTTCTAAAGCCAACCATATTGCAAGTTAAAAACACATGGTTGTAGCTTCCTGCCTTTGGGAAACTGTCTATACCCCTCCCTTTAGTTTATCAATAGCAACAGCACAGACGTTATTTCCTCTGCCCCAAAAACGAAAACTTTTTTTCCTAAATGTTATTCCCACCCTTCAACCTCTTTTTTTTTTCAGTATTGGTGGAGTTCTTCTGGTGTCATCTTTTGTTTTTTTGCTTGCTCTCCTACAAATCTGATAGCTTTCTTTTTGGAGGTCTAGGGAAAGGGAGGTAGTTTCTTACTTGATGATGGGCCTGCGCTCTCAACTCATCCAAAGCACTAAGAAATTGGCATGGTACTCAAAATGCTCGTCAAGTATTGTCAGCTTAGAAATCTCCCACTGTCTTTGTTCTGCCATGATCAAAATATTATATAAACAAAACCGCCTGCACAAACCGGTAAATATCTTTCACTACACACACACAGTCACTTCACAGGTCTTGCTGACGTGGCAGCCGCAAAGTGATTTTTTGGTCGCAGTTTGTAAGCAAGCCTTACAAACACCTTTTTCACTGAAAACACCGGTCTTTCTGCCACACGTATTTAAAAATGGCTGTATCTTTGTCAACAATATTGTCTTCAACGAGCCAACAAACCTTTAAGATACACAATTCTGTTTCTTCGTAAACGGTTATTAAAATTAAAAACACCCGCCGCACAGCAAACCGTCCTGCTCGTCTAACTGCCAGCGAAAGAATGTGTGGGTTTCCTAGTCATGTGAGCGCCCGGAAGGGATACGCTTAAACACACGATGATTGGCTAGGCTGAGGAAACAGCGCCCCACGCGGGAGTGTTAGCGAACGTTCTAGAAAGAAAGCTGATGTAAGGGGTGGAGAGGAGGGAGGAAAGAGGGGTGGGGAGGTGCGGTAGTATTGATTTTTTAGCCTGTGTGTGAGTGTGGTGTTTCTCTGTGTGTGCAGGTGTCCGTGTTAGTTTGCGTGGGTGTGTGTGTGAGAGAGAGAAAGAAAGAGGAGAAAAAAGAGAGAGAAAGAAAAGTGTCTGTGTGTGTTAGTGTTCGTGTTAGTGTGTGTGTGTGTGTGTGTGTGTGTGCCCGCCTCTCTGTCTGTCTGTCTCTCTTCTCTGTCTGTCTGTCTGTCTGTCTGTTCTGAGGGCAACTTAACTTTGTCAGGGCTCTCCCCACGCTGCAATTTAACATACCGCGAAGTAATCGGTAGCCTGGTGCACCCACCGTGTATATGGGCGCGTTCAGCCAAACTGCTTTTCCCTGCGTTACTCTATGGGAATGTGTTCGTCCTGGCTACTTTCCCTACGCTACTCTCTGAAAAATTTAGTAAAAATTGTATTTAAAAACGGATAATCCTGCACAGTATGTTTGTTTGAGATAATCGTTATTTTTTGGTTATTGACGTCTTACTTGTTAGTGTTTTGTGTGTGTCTGTCTGTCTTCTCTCTGTCTCTCTCTTCTCTGTCTGTCTGTCTGTCTGCCGGTGATTCTCTCTCTCTCTCTTCCCCCACAGGAAAAGGCGGCTTTAGGCCACTTTCGCCCAAAACTCGGTGGTTGAGCAAGTGGGGTTGAACAGACATTTATCTGTTCTCTTGTGTAGACCGCTGAGTTGTGCTTTGTTGTGTAGACTAATGAGTTGTGCTTTGTTGTGTAGACTGTGAGTTGTGGATTGTTGTGTAGACTGCTGTGTTGTGCTTTGTTGTGTAGACTGCTGTGTTGTGGTTGTTGTGTATACCACCCTGTTGTGGTTTGTTGGGGTAGACACCTGAGTTGTATTTTATTGTGTAGATGCTGAGTTGTGGTTTGTTGTGTAGGGCTGCTGGTTTGGTTTGTTGTGTAGACCTCTGAGTTGTGGTTTGTTGTGTAGACCGCTGCGTTGTGCTTTGTTGTGTAGACTGATGAGTTGTGCTTTGTTGTGTTTGACTGATGAGTTGTGCTTTTTGTGTAGACCGCTGAGTTGTGCTTTGTTGTGTAGACGGATGAGTTGTGCTTTGTTGTGTAGACTGCTGAGTTGTGGATTGTTGTGTAGATGCTGTGTTGTGCTTTGTTGTGTAGATGCTGTGTTGTGGGTTTTTTGTTGTGTATACCCCCCGTGTTGTGGTTTGTTGGGGTAGACTGCTGTGTTGTGGTTTTTTGTGTAGACAGCTGAGTTTTGGTTTGTTGTGTAGACCGCCCGAGTTGTGGTTTGTTGTGTAGACTGCTGTGTTGTGGTTTGTTGTGTAGACTGCTGTGTTGTGCTTTGGGTTTTGTAGACCACTAGGTTGTGCTTTTTGTGTTAGACTGCTGTGTTGTGGTATGTGGAGACTGCTGTGTTGTGATTTGTTGTGTTGACTGCTGAGTTGTGGTTTGTTGTGTAGGGCCCGTGAGTTGTGGTTTGTTGTGTAGACAACTGAGTTGTGGTTTGTTGTGTAGGGCAGCTGAGTTGTGGTTTGTTGTGTAGACAACTGAGTTGTGGTTTGTTGTGTAGGGCTGCTGTGTTGTGTTTGTTGTGGAGACTGCTGTGTTGTGATTTGTTGTGTAGACCACTGAGTTGTGGTTTGTTGTGTAGACTGCTGAGTTGTGGTTTGTTGTGTAGACCAGTGAGTTGTGATTTGTTGTGTAGACAACTGAGTTGTGGTTTGTTGTGTAGACAGCTGGTTGCGGTTTGTTGTGTAACAAACCGAGTTGTGGTTTGTTGAGTAGATGCTGTGTTGTGGTTTGTTGTGTAGACTGCTGTGTTGTGATTGTTGTGTAGGGCTGCTGTGTTGTGGTTTGTTGTGTAGACTGCTGAGTTGTGGTTTGTTGTGTAAACCAGTGAGTTGTGGTTTGTTGTGTAGACTGTTTGTGTTGTGGTTTGTTGTGTAGACTGGCTGTGTTGTGGTTTGTTGTGTTTGACATCTGAGTTGTGGTTTGGTTGTGTAGACTCTGTGTTGTGGTTTGTTGTGTAGATGCTGTGTTGTTGTTTGTTGTTTTAGACCCCTGTGTGTGCTTTGTTTTGTAGACCCCTGTGTTGTGCTTTGTTGTGTAGACTGCTG
>CM031627.1:45809937-45814937 GCA_018398815.1 Conus ventricosus
GTGAGTGAGAGAGAGAGAGAACGAGGGGGAGAACGAACAGAGAGACAGAGAGAGAGAGAGAGGTTCTGGGGTGTAGTCTCTGCAGGAGAAAGGCAGAGAGATGAGATGAGTGAAGTTTGAGCATTAGCACCAGATATAGTCTGCAAAGGGAGGACGAAAAGAGAGATGTGGAAAGAGAGAGTTGCTAACTAATGAAGAGAAAAAGAAAGAAAAGAAAAGAAAAGAAAAGCAACCATGTCCATTTAATAGAGCAGACTAGGAGAGAGAGAGAGAGTGCAATGCGTTAATGCAGGAAGAAAGAAAGGAGAACAGATCGATGTTGATAGTCACTGTTCCATCTGAACCGGGGGTTCGACCTCATACTTGGCCAGCGCCACTTTCATCGGCAGTCCAACCTGACCAACGCCAGCAGTCCAGCCTGACCGGTGCCAGCAGTCCAGCTTGACCGGTGCAAGCAGACCAACACCAGTGCCAGCAGTTGTGTCGTGTTGTGAAAGTGACAGTGAAAAGAAAAAAAAAGGAAAAGAAAAAGACAGTGATTCGTGAATAGTTAAGATCACCTGGCCAGGTAAAGTAGAAATCTATTTATACCCGGGTTAGTTAATGATGTTTTAGATAAATGATTTTGTGAAGTTCAGGAAAGAGAGAATGTTTTATTTTGTTTGATTCCATATGCATTGATGTTTCGTTCTATGATCATGTGTAGTAAAGTTATAGACTTTACTAGTGGTTTGATGTGACGAATGCATGATATATGAATGAGATTGTAAGCAAGCTGTGAGTGTGTTTGGGCTGTGCGCTAGTCCTTCCTCCATCGACATCACCCGAGGTTGACAATTTATTGGCGAGCTTGCCAGGATATTCTGGCCCATTTATTATAATTGTTCAACTTCTCAGAGAGGAAGCTGGGTGGGATTCAAGTATTGTAATCCTAAGACAAGGGGTTGTCTTACTGTATGTTCCCAAGATAGTTAAATACTAGGCTTGGCATTGCTTCCAAGATAGTTAATACTAGGCTTGGCATTTCAGCCCCAGAGTACTTATTTCGCACAGATTGCCTATAATTCGCTCTCATAGTTGGGTCAGGCGCTGGGCGTCTTATAAAAACTAACTACGTTGTCCCAAGCTAATATTATCATTCATAGGATTGTGCTATCACGTCACTCGTGTCGGTAACCACCAGTTTGGCTGTCGTTGTTATAAAATCTTGTTCAAAAAAAAAAAAAAAGAAGATATAATGGCGGAAGAAAAGAACACCCCTATTGAACAACTTGTGAGTGTCGCTCGTGATTTAGGCTATTCGGGAGAAGAGTTGCGAGCATTCGTTGAAAACCAGCAAAAGATGGAAAGGGATGAACGCGCGGAAAGACGCCGTGTTGCCGTAGAGATAGCATTAGCAGAGCAGGAAAGGACTAAAGCTAGCGCAACGCAGGAAACAGAGAGAATAAGGCAAGCGCAGGAAACAGAAAGAATGAAGCAGGAAACAGAAAGAATAAGGGAAGCGCAGGAAACAGAAAGGATTAAAGCTAGGGAAACGCAGGAAACAGAAAGACTAAAGGTTCAATTAGAGTTAGAGAAAGTGAGAATACAAGGGGAGACCACCGATGATGGTAGTTCACTTTCCAGTGACTCTGTGCGCAGCTATGCCCCCCGACCCAAGTTGCCAAAATTCTCGGAAGGGACCGATTCGATTGACGCATACATCAGTCGTTTCGAAACGTTTGCGACCAGTCAGGGTTGGCCTCCAGAAGAGTGGGCAGTCATTTTGTCGGCGTTACTGACGGGTAAGGCATTACAAATTTTCACTGCGTTGCCAGCAGAACAACAGTCTGATTTCGGCGCTGTGAAGGAATCATTGATGAAGGGATTTGACCTCACAGAGGAGGGGTTCAGGAAGAAATTTCGTTCAGCTAAATTACAAGCAGGTGAGACGTACACTCAGTTTGGTGCACGTTTGGATCACTATTTTGAGAAGTGGTTAGAGTTGAGCGGTACGAAAAAGGAGTTCGCTGAGTTGAAAGAGCTAGTTATGAAGGAACAGATTTTGTCAGGTTGCGGCCCTGAGTTAACCATACATTTGAAAGAGAGACAGCCAGAAACAGCAGGGGAGTTGTTGAAGTTCGCAGAGGTGTATAGAGAGGCACGTTTGGGCACTAAGGTGCAGGAGAAACAGGTGCCAGGCATAGGTGAGAAGAGTGCAAGGAGACTAGGAGAGTTTCCTGCAAAGTCTGCAAACCCAGTGGTGGGGCAGAAGGAAGGGCAAAGGACATTAGGTGTTTCATTTGTCACAAGAAGGGACATGTGGCGAGGGACTGTCGCATGAGGTTCCAGAAGGCAGCAGCCTTACAAGAGGTGGATAAGGGTCGTCAAGGGAAACGACCTGCAGTGGAACCAAAAGGGATTCAGTCTGAAGAGGGTGGAGTGCAGCCTATGGCTAGCACTGGACAGCAGTCAGTGTCAGGGATGGAGGGCACTAGGCTGAGTGGTTCGTTACCAGTGGAAGAAGGGTGATTGGCCAGCAGAGGGTGAAAGTGTTACGAACACTGGTTGTTCATGCGGTGTAGTACGAACAACGCTGGTCGAGAAAGGGGATTTGACAGGGCAAATCCAGACCTGTACTCTAATCGATGGCACTGTGAGGGAGTTTCCAGTTGCTAAGATAGAAGTACGTACCCCTTACTTCTCAGGCGAGTTGTCTGCGTTGGTGATGGAGAAACCCCTCATGATTTGATCATTGGAAATATTCCAGGTGCAAGGGATCCAGGGGATCCTGAGTTGTTGACTGCTACAGGGGCAGCAGTTCAAACACGGAGCAAGAAGGAGGAAAAGGGTGATAAACCGTTAGTCGTTCCAGCAAGGAAGTCAGGCATAGATGTGTCGCCTGATGAGTTTATGGGCTGCGCAGGAACAAGACCTTTCGCTCGTAAAGTCTTGGAGTTGGCAAGAGGTGGAGAGAAACAGGTGGTTAGAGGAGGTGAGACAGAATTTCTTGTGAAAGGCGGCTGTTGTACCGAGTGTTCACCAAGGGGAAGACAGGTAAGGTGACCACTCAGTTAGAGGTACCAGCAGGTTATCGTGACACTGTCATGTCAGTGGGTCACGAGTCGCTCATGGCGGGTCATCTCGGCACCAGCAAAACAGCTGACCGAATCTTGATGACTTTTCATTGGCCAGGAGCAATGGCAGACATAAAGCGTTTCTGCATGTCATGTGATGTGTGTCAAAGGTCAGCCACAAGAGGGTGAAGAGGAAGGCGCCTCTTAAACATCCCCAGTTAATTGACACACCATTCAGGAGGGTGGCTATTGATCTGATCGGCCCAATCTCGCCCTGTTCCAAAGGTGGGCACAGGTATGAGACATGTAAGGTTGCAAAGGAAAGGTTGCAGAAGGCTAGGGTCGTGCAGAAGGAGCAAATATGACAGAAAGGTGAGGAAGCAATCCCTCAAGGTGGGAGATCAAGTTCTGTTACTGCTTCCCAGGGATCACAACAAGCTGGATGCTTTGGAAGGGGCCCATTCACCATCACTGAAAAGGTAGATAAGGTTTACGGATTGAGGGAATGGAAAACCAAAAATTTTCCATGAAAATTTCTCGCAAATATTCAGCGTGAGACTCAGCAAAGGCCAGCGCAACATTGATGGGTAAAGAGACACAGCAGAAGAAGGGGAGTTTTTTTGCCTAAGTTTTCCAAAGATATACAGGGAGGGTTTACTGTTAAACGGCTAGACATAGGAGTTCCTGGGTTTTTGTTTTGGAGCGACAAAAGCACCAGAAAAGGAAAGGGGGAGAAGATATGAATTCAAGGGGACCAAAGACAAAACAGAAGTCAGGAGTCTGCTAGGTTTTATTGGTTTCTACAGGAGTTTGTTCCAAATTTCGCAGCAATCACGAGTCCTCTCAGTGATTTGGTCAAGGCAGGGAAACCGGCAGTGGTCGAATGGTCAGACGCTGCAGAGCAAGCACTGCAGACAGTGTTGGAAAGACTAGGTTCCCGTCCCATCTTGAAGCTACCAGATATGTCCAAACCATTTTTGTTGCGGACAGATGCATCAGGTGGTGGGATAGGTGCAGTATTGTTGCAGGAGCACGAAGAGGTCGGGGTTCCCTGTGAGGTATGCTAGCAGGAAGTTGACAAAGTGTGAAGAAGGGTACGCAACTGTAGAGAAGGAGTGTTTTAGCTGTCGTGTGGGCCGTGCAGAAGTTCCACAAATACTTGTATGGGAAAGAGTTCGTGATAGAGACAGATCACCAACCACTCAAATTCCTGCAGGAGGCACAGCTGAAAAACAGCAGGGTTCTGCGTTGGGCAATGGCACTGCAGCCCTACAGGTATCGAGTGCAGTACATTCCAGGTCGACAGAATGTCGGAGCTGACTATTTAAGTCGCGTAGTCTAGCAAGCTGCAACTCAGAGGAAGTCAGTCATATCCAGGGTGCTTTGTTGATAATATGTGTTGATTACAGTTATGTTGATTGGATATGGGTTCATTCCCAGTTGGCTATGGTTCATATTTTTGTGTGAAACTTGTTCATATTTTCTTTGTGAGACTTGTTCATGTGAATGTAGTTATGCTTGGAGCATACAGTCGCTTGGGTAGTGATGCATTATTTGCAATAAGTGAGGATGGAGATTCCTCAGTGAAGTGTCATGGATCGTGATCATATTATATTGTGCTTTTCATAGAAATTGTGAAGAGAAGATGTGGCAAATCCGCAGGTAGGGGAATTGCATAAGTGCGCACAGAGGTCGTTATAAAATGAGTTGAAATAACGCAAGAGCGCACGTCAATGATAACTCATTGGAGTGGTATTCACTAATGATATATTTTATAATTTATAAACCGTTGGTTGTAAAGTATTTTTCAAACGTCGCACGTGTAGCTGTGTGTCAGCAAATTCGGTTGTTGTCTTTTTTTTGTACCGTTGTTTTGAGACAATGCGGTGCATAGTCTTTTGCAAGGGGGAAATTGTCACGGTCAAAAATAAACTCAACCAAATT
>CM031627.1:45819937-45824937 GCA_018398815.1 Conus ventricosus
GGACACGGCTGTCCGGCCATCAGACATGCTCCTGGTGGTCCTGCTGGTGACCTGCCTCCAGGCATTGACCAGAATGACGCCTCAGGCACCTCTTCGGTCAGGACCGGTCACTCTGAAGGAACAGCGGGTTATAACGCCGCTAAACGCTTATCGATCTTGGGGCACAGCTGTCCACCAGACTGCAGGACAAGGGAGATCAGCAGGTACACCACCATGGATTCCGTCATCCTCCCTGGTGCTCCACCAGAGCGGTCAGGTCGTTCTGTCGCCATGGTTCCTGTCATCGGTCAGGGCGGTCAGGAAGAGTTGTCCCGCAGTCACACTGCCAGGGATGTCCCCAGGGTCCATTCCATCTGTCGGGCTCAGCTCAACCTGGGTGGCTTTCAAAGCTTCCTGGACCCCCGGACCAACCGCCTGATCTTTCAGCTTCGTCGACAGGGCGCATACTCCCACCAGGACATACATCTGAAGAATGTTCCCACCAGTACACCAGTCTGAAGAATCCTTCCACCAGTACGTACATCTGAAGAATGTCCCCACCAGCACAACAGTCTGAAGAATCCTTCCACCAGTACGTACATCTGATGAATGTCCCCACCAGTACACCAGTCTGAAGAATCCTTCATCCAGTACGTACATCTGAAAGAATGTCCCCACCAGCACAACAGTCTGAAGAATCCTTCCGTCAGTTATCACATCTGAAGAACGTCTCTGTCAGTACACCAATCTGAACCATTATTCCACCAGTACACACATCTAAAGAATGTTACCACTAGTACACCAGTACACCGATCTGAACATTCTCTCCACCAGTGAACACATCTGAAGAACGTCCCTATCAGTACACTAGTCTGAACAATTCTTCCACCAGTACATACATGTAAAGAATGTTACCACTAGTACACAAGTACAACCGATCTAAACAATTATTCCACCAGTACATACATGTAAAGAATGTTACCACTAGTACACCAGTACACCAATCTAAACAATTATTCCACCAGTACATACATGTAAAGAATGTTACCACTAGTACACCAGTACACCAATCTAAACAATTATTCCACCAGTACATACATGTAAAGAATGTTACCACTAGTACACCAGTAACACCGATCTAAACAATTATTCCACCAGTACATACATGTAGAGAATGTTACTACTAGTACACCAGTACAACCGATCTAAACAATTATTCCACCAGTACATACATGTAGAGAATGTTACTACTAGTACACCAGTACACCGATCTAAACAATTATTCCACCAGTACATATATGTAGAGAATGTTACCACTAGTACACCAGTACACCGATCTAAACAATTATTCCACCAGTACATACATGTAGAGAATGTTACTACTAGTACACCAGTACACCGATCTAAACAATTATTCCACCATACATATATGTAGAGAATGTTACCACTAGTACACCAGTACACCGATCTAAACAATTATTCCACCAGTACATGCATGTAGAGAATGTTACCACTAGTACACCAGTACACCGATCTGAACAATCTCTCCACCAGTACATACATGTAGAGAATGTTACCACTAGTACACCAGTACACCGATCTGAACAATCTCTCCACCAGTCAGTCAGTAAGTCATTCCCTTGACCGTTGGGGTCGTTGAGGGGGGGGGGGGGGCGTGATGAGGCAGCCGCCGTTTCTCTCCAGGCTCTTCTGTTGGTGGCTCTTTTTGAGGAGATCTGGCATGGTCATTTTGGTCCAGTCCTTTATATTGTCGGGCCAGCTCTTTCTCTGCCGTCCTCGTCTGCGCCCTCCTTCAACGGTACCTTGAAGGATGGTTTTGGAGAGGGTGATGTGACGAATGACGTGGCCAAACCATGCCATCTTCCGTCGTTTGACGGTTGCCAGAAGTGGTTCGTGGGGCCCAGCTAGGTTAGTGACCAGGTTCCGCACATAATCATTGGTCTTGTGTTCTTTGTAGGCGATGCGGAGTACTTTCCTCATGCACCTGGTCTCAAACGCCTGGATTCTTCTTTCTGTTTCGGCCATCGGTGTCCATGACTCGCTACCATGTAAGAGGATCGAGACCACTAGTGACTTGTAGAGCCGGAGTTTTGTGTGGAAATTAATGTTGCTCTTCCACACTCTGTTCAGTCTGGCCTTCGCTGCTGATGCAGAGTTGCTCCTGATTCGGATTTCCACTGCGCAGGTGCCATCTTTGGACAGGGTTGTTCCCAAGTACCTGAAGCTGGTCACTTCTTCCAGGGCTCACTATTCATGGTTATGTTGGCACTGCTGTTAGTCAACAGCACGTTGACCATGACCTTTGACTTCTCTGTGTTGACCTCCATGCCGTTGGCACTTGCTCTTGTGACAAGTCTGTTTGTGAGATCCTGGAGCTCGATGTTGCTGTCCCCCATGAGGTCGATATCGTCTGCGAAACGAAGGTTGCAGACCGGCCTGCCGCCAATGCTGATGGAGGTGTGGTGTTCTTCTAGGGTCTCTTACATGATTCTCTCCAGAAAGATGTTGAAAAGGACTGGAGATAGTAGGCACCCTTGCCTGACTCCCACTGTGGTCGGGAAGATCTGGCCTTGCTGAGTACTGCTGAGTACTGTGTATTGAGTACTGTGTATTGAGTACTGTGTATTGAGTACTGTGCTGCTGGAGTGTTCGTAGAGGGCTTGGATGACTTGAACGAGCCTCTCATCAATGTTGAAGTCTCTGAGAACCTGCCATAGCCCGTTGTGCCACACCCGGTCGAATTCCTTCTTAAAGTCAATGAAGCTGTGGAAGAGGTCCTTTTGGTCTTGTAGATGCTTTTCAATCAGGACTCGGCAGTTGAAAATTTGTTCCATAGTGCTCCGCCCTCTTCTAAAACCTGCTTCTTCTTCTGATAGCAGTTCCTGAGCCTTGGATTTCAGTCGGTTGAGGATGATGCGAAACATGACTTTGCTGGGTGGCTGATCAGACTTATAGTCCTGTAATTTTGGCATTGTTTGAGGTTGCCTTTCTTGGGTAAGGGAATCATCAATGACTGGGTCCACTCTGTTGGCCTCTTCTTTTCTGTCCAGATCTTCTGACAAAGCATTGTTAGTGCTTCTGTGGTCTTTTTCCCTCCGTATTTCACAAGCTTTGCTTGGACATTGTCCACTCCTGGGGATGTCCCTGGCTTCAGACCCTGCCTAAACCTCCTCCTTCAGTACTTGGAGACCGTTCTCACTGTCTGTGAGTCGTTGGTTGTCCTGCAAAATGGATGTGTCCGGGCTAAGCTGGTAATTGTAGAGGCCCTCACAGTATTATGTCCACCTCTTCAGGACTTCTTCATTCTCTGCCAGTACCTTGCCATCCTTATCTTTGATGACCGCTGATCTTGTCTGGTTAGTCTTATTGAGGGTCTTGAGTGTGTTGTAGGCTTCTTTGCTGTTCCCTGCTACCATGCTTTTCTCGATTGCTTTGCACTGCTCCTCTATCCAATTTTCCTCGGCTGTCTTCATCTTCTTCCTGACTTCTGTGTTCACCTGTTGGTACTGCATCCTGGCTTCGTCGCCGGAGTATTTCTTTCCTCTTTGTTCCCGCCTCTTGTCACATAGATCTAAGACCTCATTTGTAACCCAAGGCTGGATCTTCTTCTGCTTCTTTCCCACAACTTCTTCAGCTGTTGTAGTTAGCACCTCTTTGATGTTATTAGCAAGGGTGTCTACATCGCTGTCCACTAAGTTGAGGAGAGCAAACTTCCCGCCTACTCGAGCCTGGAACACCTCTGCAATTTCGGGGTCCTTCAACTTCTCTAGGTCAAAGCGAATGCGAGGGTTCTTTGGACAACGCTTACATTTTAGCTTGGGCTTGAAGGTTGCCAGGACGAGATCGTGATCGCTGCCGATGTCGGCGCCTGGGAAAGTATCTAAAGAATGTTACCACTAGTACACCAGTACACCGATCTGAACAATCTCTCCACCAGTACACCGATCTGAACAATCTCTCCACCAATACACCGATCTGAACAATCTCTCCACCAATACACCGATCTGAACAATCTCTCCACCAATACACCGATCTGAACAATCTCTCCACCAATACACCGATCTGAACAATCTCTCCGCCAGTACATACATGTAAAGAATGTTACCACTAGTACACCAGTACGCCGATCTGAACAATCTCTCCGCCAGTACATACACGTAAATAATGTTACCACTAGTACACCAGTACACCGATCTGAACAATCTCTCCACCAGTACACCAGTACACCGTTCTGAACAATCTCTCCACCAGTACACCAGTACACCGATCTGAACAATCTCTCCACCAGTTAACACATCTAAAGAATGTTACCACTAGTACACCAGTACACCGATCTGAACAAACTCTCCACCAGTGAACACATCTAAAGGATCCTTTTACAAATCAGAATTCTTCTTCTGCCAGTGCACACATGTAAACAGTCCTTTCATCACCATGTAAACAGTCCTTCCATCACACATGTAAACAGTCCTTCCATCAACCATGTAAACAGTCCTTCCATCACATGTAAACAGTCCTTCCATCACCCATGTAAAGTCCTTTCATCACACATATAAACATCCCTTCCATCACACATGTAAACAGTCCTTCCATCACCCATGTAAACAGTCCTTCCATCCCACATGTAAACAGTCCTTCCATCACACGTGTAAACAGTCCTTCCATCATACATGTAAACAGTCCTTCCATCACACATGCAAACAGTCCTTCCATCACCCATGTAAACAGTCCTTCCATCACCCATGTAAACAGTCCTTCCATCACCCATGTAAACAGTCCGTCCATCATACATGTAAACAGTCCTTCCATCACCCATGTAAACAGTACTTCCATCACCCATGTAAACAGTACTTCCATCACCCATATAAACAGTACCTTCATCACACGTGTGAACAGTCCTTCCATCACACATGTAAACAGTTCTTCCATCAACGCAAACATGTGAAGAATCTTCCTACCGTCACACACATATCTTAACTGTTCATCCACCACTCAGCACG
>CM031627.1:45827437-45829937 GCA_018398815.1 Conus ventricosus
CGCTATGCTTTGGCGCAGGTCAGACTTTGAGCATGACCTTTCTTCACAAAATCACTTATAACTTATAATAAAATGTTTGTTTGTTTGTTTGTCTGGCTTTTGTTTCAGGGTGGATGAGTGCGGAGTGGTCTATATTCTGAGATGATCACGTAAAATTGTCTTGTTTGCAAGTCGTGACAGTATCATACTTTGGTATCAATCTGTGCACTTTTGGGGACGGTACAGTCAGTTTCCTCGGCCTATTGTAAGAAAAACAAAAAAAGAGAAAACATTTAAAAAGCTGTATTTTGATGGATTTTGTTTCTTTTGATTATGGGGGTTTTGTTTGTTTGTTTGTTTGTTGTTGTTTTTATAGTATGGTGAAGCTGATTTGTTTTAACAGCGAAAAAAGATCAAAACAAAAACGACGAAAATGAATACGAATAGAGGTGGAATAAGAAAAAAGGTGGAATAAGAATAGAGGTGGAAGAAAAATGGAGGTGGAATTCATGATGTCTTTTGTACCATTTTTCATGCTTAGTGATGTGAAGGAATGCGAGAGAGAGAGGGAGAGAGGGAGGGGGAGGGGGGGGAGGTGCGAGAGAGTGAGAGCTTGTGGGGTGGTTGAAGATGTGTGTGCTTGTGTGAAGATATGTGTATTTGCATATAATATGTGCTGTGTGTGTGTGTGTGTGTGTGTGTGTGTGTGTGTGTGTGTGTGTGTGTGTGTGTGTGTGTGTGTGTGTGTGTGTGTGTTGTGTGTGTGTGTGGTGTGTGTGGTGTGTCTGCTTGTGAGTGTAAGCCTATGAGTGTGCTTGTGTAAGTGCATGTGCATGAGGTTTTTCAAATGATTATAGTGTGTGTGTGTGTGTGTGTGTGTGTGTGTGTGTGTGTGTGTGTGTGTGTGTGTGTGTGTGTGTGTGTGTGTGTGTGTGTGTGTGTGACTGTATATGTAAATTCTATAAGTGGCCACTTGATTGTGATGATTCTTGTTTTATGCATGTTGTCTTGTTATACTGTTTATTATGCACCTATCTTAATTTCTCATCCTTTGAGATAATAAAGTGTTCATATCATATCATATCATATCATATCAATAGAGGTGGAATAAGAATAGAGGTGGAATACGAATAGAGGTGGAATAAGAATGGAGGTGGAATAAGAATAGAGGTGGAATACGAATAGAGGTGGAACACGAATAGAGATGGAAGAGAGTCCTCCACAGGGAAAACAAATACAGTGCGGTTTAGATTAGACAAGAAAACGTGACACAGGACAGACACATGATTTAGACTAGACAAGAAAATCTGAGACAGGACAGACACGGGATTGAGATTAGACAACAAAAACGTGACACAGGACAGACACGGGATTGAGATTAGACAACAAAAA
The DNA here is from genome assembly GCA_018398815.1 of Conus ventricosus. NCBI lineage: Eukaryota > Metazoa > Mollusca > Gastropoda > Neogastropoda > Conidae > Conus > Conus ventricosus. The sequence continues at coordinate 45,828,809 of CM031627.1, forward strand.
CGTGACACAGGACAGACACATGAAGAAACAGAAACAGACACAGGTAGGATATGAACACAGTTCGCAATTCAAATGGGCCAAAAAGAAAGAGAGACAGACGGAACATTGAAACAAAGAGACAAACAACGGAACAAATGGAGATACAGCGTTAAAAGGAGGATGAAGCAGACGAGACACACAAGACAAAACAATGATATTGAATAGAATAGGAGAAGAAAAGAAACGAAACAAAGACACAAGGGGTGGGGATATAAAGATACAAAGGGAACCAACAGAGTGACAGAGGCAAAGAGAGACACAGAGAGAGAATGAGAGAGAAAGATAGACAAGAGAGAGAGAGAGAGAGAGAGAGAGAGAGAGAGAGAGAGAGAGAGAGAGAGAGAGAGATGATGATGATGATGATGATGATGATGAGATGATGATGATGATGATGGTGATGATGATAATCTTTATTTCCAAGGGTAACAGATAAGCAAACACATGCTTTTTTTTCATCCGGCCCTTGCCCCGTTAAGGGACTAAGTATGACTAGCGACGAAAACTTACAAAACTTTTAACAAACACACATATATTCACAACATTAAAAGGTTTATGCATTAACAGTTCAGGCGTAGATGACTTTAAAAGGAAAAGGAAACGATTTAAACAACAAACAAGAATAAAGAAATTGATTACAAAGAAGAAAAGGGTTAGCACACACAGATATATGAATAAGCGATCCTCCTATCGAAGGGGAGAGAGAGAGAGAGAGAGAGAGAGAGAGAGAGAGAGAGAGAGAGAGAGAGAGAGAGAGAGAGAGAGAGAGAGAGAGAGACAGAGAGAGAGAGAGAATTACATTCCTTTTGTAAAAGATTAACATACAACAAACTGCTAAGAATAATAAACTAAGACAATTACAATGCATCAATAATATCAACATTTGTTCTTTCTTTTACATTTATATGATGTGGTTATAATCAAAACGAGAACGAACAATCAATTATCAGTAAGCAGCAATAAATAGAGAGAGAGAGAGAGAGAGAGAGAGAGAGAGAGAGAGAGAGAGAGAGAGAGAGAGAGAGAGAGAGAGAAATAAAGTTAAACGAGAGACAGAGACAAACACAAACGTAAAGCTAAGACAATGGAGGTG
>CM031627.1:45849937-45852437 GCA_018398815.1 Conus ventricosus
TTGATTTACTTAGTAATCTTCTAGCCTTTCGTTTACTTTGACGACACTCAGTGTCATACCAATCATCATATCCTCTATGCCCATCTACATTTATTCGCTTTATCATACATTTTGCAGCATCTTTTAAACAAGAATTAAAAATACCGAGAGCTTCATTTACATTCACATCAATCAGTCTGATAGCCATTTCGTCTCTCTGCTGAATCTCAGAGGAACACATCATGTTGGTAAACTGGTCTTTATCATTTTCATTCCAAACAAACTTTTCCACAAAATTGTTTACATTGTTTTTTTTGGGATGATTCAATCTATCTCTGTTAACATTAACAGTCAGAACAACAGGCATGTGGTCAGATTCAATGCGTTCATAAACATTAAGTGTACAGTCGTTAGAAACACTTGCAAACCTTGACATAAAAAAATAATCATTAACACTATTACCGCTTTCACATACGTACGTGTAGCGACCTTCCTGGTCGCCCTCACACGAACCATTCAAAATACACAAACAGAGACTTGTACACATATTAAGCAACATTTTACCATAATTGTTCAGTTTTTTATCTTCAGAATCCCTGTTGGCGCATAATGGACCGCTGGAGTACTGATTTCCAAAATCTAAAATGTTCTCTCCTAAATCCTTTAAAAAATTTGCAGTTCTTGCATTGAGGTCATCACTAATCAATACAAACACATCATCACAAGAGAGCATACAATTATATATAAATTCAAATAATAAACTTATTCCATTTTCAAGATTAAAGTGCACATAGTATGGTGAATCCACAGAGGTACATAGGCACACACATATAACACATTTTGATTGGTACCAAGTACAGATTTGTCAATAATAAAGGCAAAGAAATGATCAGATTGAATATTCAAGACTTTAACAAACGAGCAAAACTCCTTTTTCACCAGACACAACAAGCCCCCTGAATGTCTTCCACGAGCTGCGAGTCTAATAGCTGGTTTACAATAAAGTTCATAACCACAAAACACAGAAGAGTGAAATTTTTCTACGAACGTTTCAGCCAAAGAAATGAAATCAAACGAACGAACAAAAGAGACAAAATCATTATCGCGTAGTTTTGGAAGTAACCCATTAACATTCCAGTGTAAAAATGTAAAAGGTTCGGATTTAATACACAAACATTCATTTTCAATCGCATTATGTACAATGGCCGAGGATAGGCAAGAATGTGTGTTATCAGACACAGACACCGTCTCAGATTGTAACACACATTCAGAACGTTCGTTTGCAGTTGAGAGGGAAGGGGAACCAGCGTCAGACAACACGCTGTCAGATACGACACGCTCAGCACGTGCTACCCCAGTGTCATCTACACTGCCACACAGCGTGAACAAAACCGGTGTCACCCTACTGTGTGTTCCCTTTAGCCATGTTCTATTTTCACACGAGTATTTGGGCCGGCCAACACATCATTTCGTCTTTATAAGTTCGTCGTTATCGTTTACAGTAAATTTATTACCATCGACTAGAAGATGGTTGAAAACCATTGTGGCCCGTTTTCCCACGCTTCTAGCTGTTCTCAAATGAGGAGTCAACCTCTTTCTAACCTCTCTCACACAGAAAGAAAAGTCTTCACCAATGAAAATGTTCGTTCCCCAGAGCTTGCCTTTGGCCTTCAACACTTCCACTTTCTGTTTGTAGAACACGAATCTGGCTATGATGGGCGAGTCAGCTTTGTGGTTTAGTCTGTGCACCCTATCAAATTCAGTTTCTTGTGCAAGTTCCAAGCTGTCAGTAATTAAATCTTTTAGCACATTTTCACAGTCAGCATTGGTTTCATTGTCTTTCCCTGTCAGACCATAGAAGATGAGGTTGTTCCTTCTTGATCTGCCCTCGAGGTCGTCTGTTTTCCTCTCCAGGTCCTCTATCTTCTTGGTCAGGCCGTCGTTTTCTTTCTTCGGTTCTTCATTCTGCTGGCGCAGCCCACTGATCTCCCCCCGCAGCCGCCGGAACTCGTCCTGCATCGCCGTACACTCCTCTCGTAGAGTGTGGAGTTCCAACGTCACTTCTCCGAAGCCGTTGTCCATTTTTGTGCTCATGGACTCCATCATGTTCATGAGGTCAGACATGCTCGGTTCTTTCGGTGCGTCTCTTTGGTTTCCACCTACGGGATTGCCTGGTCTTTCCATGCTGGTCCTGGTACCACTCCAGTTCCCACTGTTCAGACGCGCCTGTCTCGTGTTGCCTTTACCCTGCGTAGCTGGTCCCGGGCTACTCTCCACATCTCCACACTGAAGAAGAAAAACCACCCCAGAAGAAATACGTGAGGACCAGTCCTAACACTACACCGTCTGTTCTCCTCTTCAGTGTCAGAATGGCGGCACGCATGGCGAATTTCTGGTTTGCTCGCTTCATCATGAATGACTGGAATATTGCGATGAAACACCCACAAACCACCCGAAACTCCAGTGATGCAGATGGCATGGTTACTTGCACAGAATCAGACGAACTTCCAGTACACAAATC
>CM031627.1:45854937-45929937 GCA_018398815.1 Conus ventricosus
GGGGGGGGGTGTGCGTGTGTGGAGGGGGGTGGCTTGTGTGTGTGTGTGTGTGTGTGTGTGTGTGTGTGTGTGTGTTAGTTTGGGTGTATGTGAGGGTATGCGCATGTTCGTATTGGGATGTGTGTATTTGTGCTTTTATGCATGTGCGTGCGTTTGTGTGTGTGTGTGTGTGTGTGTGTGTGTGTGTGTGTGTGTGTGTGTGTGTGTGTGTGTGTGTGCGCGCCCGCGCATGCGCGCGTGGTGTGTGTGTGAGCATGTGCGTGTGTGTGCGCGCGCGCGTGGAATGTGTGTGCATGTGTGTGTGTCTGTGTGTGTCTGTGTCTGTGTGCACGCACGTATTTTTGTCTGTTAATTATGCTTCTTTTCTTTGAATGAAAAACGTTGGTATTCTGTTCATAATATTTTCTTAAATGTCAGTACAACCATGAGTTAATCTGACTGTCACCGATCTGGTCAGCGTGGAAATCATACAGACGCGCCGACGGCTCTGTATCGATTCGTAGCATCATTCCACGATGGGGGTGTAGGCTTACCGGGCCATATATGGTAGTTGTTGGGTTCAGGAAGGATGGTGGGGATGTTGGATACCTGTATGTTCCATTCATATATTGGGCGTGCGTTTGCTACCATGCACCGGCAGGGAAAGGATAAGTGTGGGGAGAGAGGGGGTTAGCATTCCGTCTCCTGTTTTGTTTCGTGTGGAGTCCCATTTCACGTGGGGTTTATGTAGAGTTCAGAACTCAGCAAGGAGTGAGTGCTGAGTCATCAAGCTTTAAAGTTTGGTGGGGCCGGGTGGCTAGCACTTCGGTCAAAATCCTTGGTGAAGAGCAGTTGGGCTCTTGTTCTGGTGCCAGCGTTTGTGCTGTGAGTCTGACTTCGGTCGACATGGTGAGCCGGCCCTCGTGAGCGTTTTGCTCTTGGTCGTGCAGTCGTCGGTGTGTCTGTGTGCTGCGACCCTGAGGTTCAGGTGCTGGGGTGGTCAGTCGCAGTTGTCGTCGTTCTGTGTTGTAGCAGGTGAGGGCGCATTCCCACCATCCTGGGGCCCGGTACACCAGGCGGCGGGTCAGGGCCGTTTTAGTCGGGGAGCTGTGCACGGCCAGTTGCTGGCATTCCTGTCCCTGACTGTCCGGCGTTCGTGGCAGGTGCCTGCGGTTACCCCACCTGCACTCCCCATCCTGCTGTGCCCCGGACTGTTGTCCCAGTCCTTACCCCGTCCAATGCTACAACCCTTTTCCTTTCCTCCCCATCCGGTCGGGTCTTCACAGTCTGGCCATAAACGTCACCGTTGCTTCTGGCGCCGTTGCTGGTGTCGCTGTTGCTGCTGGCGCCGTTGCTGGTGTCGCTGTTGCTGCTGGCGCCGTTGCTGGTGTCGCCGTTGCTGCTGGCGCCGTTGCTGGTGTCGCTGTTGCTGCTGGCGCCGTTGCTGGTGTCGCCGTTGCTGCTGGCGCCGTAGCTGGTGTCGCTGTTGCTGCTGGCGCCGTTGCTGTGTCGCCGTTGTCTGTGTCGCCGTTGTCTGTGTCGCCGTTGCTGTGTCACCGTTGCTGTTATCGCCGTTGCTGTTGGCGCCGTTGTCTGTGTCGCCGTTGCTGTTATCGCCGTTGCTGTTGGCGCCGTTGCTGTGATTCCTCTAATGTTGTGAAAGCCAGTGTGTCACTGTCACCTGCCATTCATGTCTTTGGCAGGAAGATTCGTCTGGTCACCGTCGCCGTCGTGAAACTGTCAACGTCGTCGTCGTGTGGCCTGTATTTTGTGTTGAGGTGTGTTTTTTTTGTTGTTGTTTGTTTTTTGTTTTGGTGGCGATGAAACACCTGAAGACATTGGGTTTGGATGTTGATTAAAAAGGGTATGACTGAAGGGATGAATGTGCGCAGTGAAGTATATGCGAAATGAACATAAGTATATGAGTCCGCACGCAGTGACACCTCCTTGATGAAACTGAAACTGATTGTGTAAGACACAAAGGCCGATTTGAATTATTCGTTGTTTGGCCCACTCTCAGTAGTCTTGTCCTACATGGCTGTGTGCTTCAGTAAGAAAGGGGTGATAGAGACACAGGATGTTTGTGTCCTCCATTGTAGTGTGCTTCAGTAAGAAAGGGGCAAGAGAGAGAGAGAGACAGACAGACAGACAGACAGACAGACAGGCAAAGAGAGAGAGAAAGGTGAAGGGAGTGCAGAAATATCAGACACGGACAATAGCAACAGGTGCGCACTGGACACGTATGCACGATGAGGAGAGACAGACAGACAGACAGACGGACAGACAAAGTCAGAGAGACAGAGTAGGGGAGTCCCGGGTAATGGAGGGTGGGAGAGGGGAGGAAAGGGGGCGGGGGAGGAGGGAGCGGAGAAGAGCTGAACTGAAGTTGACCCACACACGGACCCGACGAAGATTGCTTACAGTGACAATGCCAATCATTATGATTGCTTACAGTGACAATGCCAATCATTATGATTGCTTACAGTGACAATGCCAATCATTATGATTGCTTACAGTGACAATGCCAATCATTATGATTGCTTACAGTGACAATGACAATCATTATGATTGCTTACAGTGACAATGCCAATCACTATGATTGCTTACAGTGACAATGCCAATCATTATGATTGCTTACAGTGACAATGCCAATCATTATGTGCAGTCAGCCACAGCTTCTGCCCCCAGTCTTGTGGGAGGTGGAGTTTCCAATAGGAAACAATGTACCGAGTCTGGATATGATGATAATGAACGTGGCTGACCTGCGCTTCAGATCAGTGAAGACCTCAGCTTGTTTGGGAGATTTGAAAGGCATTAGTCAGATAAGCTTGGAACCTGTATATGCATTCAGTGTCAAGTCATTCAGAAGAGGATGAAAAGTACACGGGCCGTGATGATTAGTTTTTGAATGTGTTTGGCTCCAAGATCTTAGTATTGTGGACAAATGAATGGTTCATTTTCACTTGGGGGGGGGGGGGGGGGGGGGGGGGCGTAACGACATGGATTGCTGACATAGACATTTCCAGAATGTTGAGAGAGAGAGAGGAGAGAGAGAGAGAGAGAGAGGAGAGAGAGAGAGAGAGAGAGAGAGAGAGAGAGAGAGAGCAAACGAACACCCAAACGTGTAGGTACGGGACAATGCTGACGAAAACCTAATACTGAATTTTGTCAGAAAAAGTGTCTTTTCAGCATTTTAACTCAAACCTTCATATGCAAAACTGGCGAAATCTGTACATTTTTCATAACTCTGAAGGAAAAAAAATCCATGTTAGGGTGTCAAAAACAAAAGTGATGAAACGCTACTCCCCCCCCCCCCCCCCCCCCCCCCCCCAAAATAAAAAAAAAAAGAAGAAGAAAAGAACAACAATAACAACAACAACAACAACAACAACAAAACAAACAAACATTGACATAATAGACCACCACATGTGAATTTGATGAAATCCCCGATCTTTACATGATCCTTCTAAAGTATCAGTACCAGGATTTTCTTTTCTTTCTCTCTGCGTACGCAGACTGATACTCCTGCTCTCTGATACTCTCTGTATAGACAGGCAAGGATTAATCCCATCTACCCAACGAAGGGAGTGGGGTTTTGTTTGTATGTACCATGCTTTAATACCAGGTACATGAATCTAATGTCATGTGAATATACGATTCTTCTGGAGTTACGTTTACTTTGACGATTTCTTTTCAGACTTATGTATTTCAGTGCTATTCTGTTGCAATACGTGAATATGCAACTGTTGTGTTTTGTTCTCTGCCAACGCAGTGAGCTCCATTGCAGTGCTGAGCTACCATCGGTATAGTGTGTTGGTTTCTCTGTTTAGGATGTTCAGTATAGTGTGTTTTGTTTCTCTGTTTAGGATGTTCAGTATAGTGTTTTGTTGCTCTGTTTAGGATGTTCAGTATAGTGTGTTTTGTTTCTCTGTTTAGGAAGTTCAGTATAGTGGGGTTTTTTTTTTGTTTAGGATGTTCAGTATAGTGTGTTGGTTTCTCTGTTTAGGATGTTCAGTATAGTGTGTTGGTTTCTCTGTTTAGGATGTTCAGTATAGTGTGTTGGGTTCTCTGTTTAGGAGGTTTAGTATAGTGTGTTGGTTTCTCTGTTTAGGATGTTCAGTATAGTGTGTTGGTTTCTCTGTTTAGGATGTTCAGTATAGTGTGTTGATTTCTCTGTTTAGGATGTTTAGTATAGTGTGTTGGGTTCTCTGTTTAGGAGGTTTAGTATAGTGTGTTGGTTTCTCTGTTTAGGATGTTCAGTATAGTGTTTGGTTTCTCTGTTTAGGATGTTCAGTATAGTGTGTTTGTTTCTCTGTTTAGGATGTTCAGTATAGTGTGTTGATTTCTCTGTTTAGGATGTTCAGTATAGTGTTTGGTTTCTCTGTTTAGGATGTTCAGTATAGTGTGTTGGTTTCTCTGTTTAGGATGTTCAGTATAGTGTGTTGGTTTCTCTGTTTAGGATGTTCAGTATAGTGTGTTGGTTTCTCTGTTTAGGATGTTCAGTATAGTGTGTTGGTTTCTCTGTTTAGGATGTTCAGTATAGTGTGTTGGTTTCTCTGTTTAGGATGTTCAGTATAGTGTGTTGGTTTCTCTGTTTAGGATGTTCAGTATAGTGTGCTGTGCTGTGCTTTTATATGTTATGTTGTGTTATACTGTGCTGCTCTATGTTATGCTGTGTTATGCTGTTCTATGTTATGCTGTGCTGTGTTGTGCTGTTCTATGTTATGCTGTGTTATGCTGTTCTATGTTATGCTGTGTTATACTTTTCTATGTTATGCTGTGTTATGCTGTTCTATGTTGTGTTGTGTTAAGCTGTGCTGTTCTATGTTATGCTGTGCTGTGCTGCTCTATGTTATGCTGTGCTGTGCTGTTCTATGTTATGCTGTGGTATGCTGTGCTGTTCTATGTTATGCTGTGCTGTGCTGTTCTATGTTATGCTGTGCTGTGCTGTTCTATGTTATGCTGTGTTATGCTGTGCTGTTCTATGTTTTGCTGTGCTGTGCTGTTCTATGTTATGCTGTGTTTTGCTGTGCTGTTCTATGTTATGCTGCGCTGTGCTGTTCTATGTTATGCTGTGCTGTGCTGTTCTATGTTATGCTGTGTTTTGCTGTGCTGTTCTATGTTATGCTGTGCTGTGTTGTGCTGTTTTATGTTATTCTGTGCTGTCCTATGTTATGCTGTGCTGTGTTGTGCTTTTCTATGTTGTGCTGTGCTGTGTTGTGCTGTTCTATGTTATGCTGTGCTGTACTGCTCTATGATGTGCTATTCTATGCTATGCTGTACTGTGCTGTTCTATGTTATGCTGTGCTGTGTTGTGCTGTTCTTTGTTATGCTATGATGTGCTATTCTATGCTATGCTGTACTGTGCTGTTCTATGTTATGCTGTGCTGTGTTGTGCTGTTCTTTGTTATGCTATGATGTGCTATTCTATGCTATGCTGTACTGTGCTGTTCTATGTTATGCTGTGCTGTGTTGTGCTGTTCTTTGTTATGCTGTGCTGTGTTGTGCTGTTCTTTGTTATGCTATGTTGTGCTGTTCTATGTTATGCTGTGCTGTGTTGTGCTGTTCTATGTTATGCTGTGCTGTGTTGTGCTGTTCTATGTTATGCTGTGCTGTGTTGTGCTGTTCTTTGTTATGCTGTGCTGTGTTGTGCTGTTCTTTGTTATGCTATGATGTGCTATTCTATGCTATGCTGTACTGTGCTGTTCTATGTTATGCTGTGCTGTGTTGTGCTGTTCTATGTTATGCTGTGCTGTGTTGTGCTGTTCTTTGTTATGCTGTGTTATGCTGTTCTATGTTATGCTGTGCTGTACTGCTCTATGTTGTGCTATTGTATGTTATGCTGTGCTGTACTGCTCTATGTTGTGCTATTGTATGTTATGCTGTGCTGTACTGCTCTATGTTATGCTGTGCTGTACTGCTCTATGTTATGCTGTGCTGTACTGCTCTATGTTATGCTGTGCTGTACTGCTCTATGTTATGCTGTGCTGTACTGCTCTATGTTATGCTTTGCTGTACTGCTCTATGATGTGCTATTCTATGCTATGCTGTACTGTGCTGTTCTATGCTGTGCTGTGCTATACTGTTCTATGCTATGCTGTGCTGTGTTATGCTGTGCTGTGCTGTTCTGTGCTATGCTCTGCTGTGCTGTGCTCTGCTCTGCTGTTATGCTGTGCTGTTTTATGTTAAGCTGTGCTGTGCTGTGTATGCTGTGCTGTGCTGTTCTGTGTTATGCTGTGCTGTGCTGTTCTGTGTTATGCTGTGCTGTGCTGTGCTATGCTGTGTTATGCTGTGCTGTGCTGTGTTATGCTGTGCTGTTCTATGCTATGCTGTGCTGTGCTATGCTGTGCTATGCTGTGTAGTGGTGTGCTGTGCTATGCTATGTTATGATGTGCTGTGCTGTGCTATGCTGTGCTGTGCTATGCTATGCTGTGCTGTGCTGTGCTATGCTGTGCTATGCTGTGCTGTGCTGTGCTGTGCTGTGCTGTGCTATGTTGTGCTGTGCTATGCTGAGCGGTGGGGGACAGACAGACGGACAGATAGACACACAGGCAGACGGCCGGACGGACAGACCGAAGACAGGTGGTGGAGGTTAACAATCTGAAAAAAAAAAAAAACTAACAAACAACACCTTGTCAGGAATTAAACACTTTTCCTCTTTCCACATATACAAACAACAATTACCAAAGGAAAGGCAAACACAGTATGGTTACCTCGTCCACTTAGATAAACGAAATTTGTTTCCTGTCTATAACACTATTCTTATCACCTCCAGTGACTGGGTCACAGATGTCCTAGCTGATGTGATCTTTGAATTTCTAAAAGAGATTAATATTTTTTTCATCTGATCTAAGATTTTACAGAAGAAAGATTTTCAACGAAGTTTCCGGTGTGTTTTTAGGTGTATTTAAAGGGTTGTGTGTTTTTGTTGTTGATGACTTGTGAGGTGACCTCAGCGCGCTGCCAGCCCTGATATGGCCCTTGGAGGTCGGCTGGGCTATAGGCAACATTACCTTACCTTACCTTACCTTACTGGGGCGAGTCTTTTGACTGTGGTGTTCGGCCAGGTTTATACGTCTCTACATTTCATCGTTTCAAGACACGTAGCTATCACCACTTCAACCCCACTCTTCCTCGCTCTAAAAGAAAAGGCCTGGTCACAACAATCTAATACAGTCTGTGGTTAATAGGATGCGTTTTGAATTCACTTCGAATCAAATACAGCAAAAAGTTTAATGCGTATGTGGGGAAATTCTTAGTGTAAATAAATAACTCACTCACACACACACGCGCACGTACACACACATATACATGCACACAAATACGCACACAAACACAGTGTGTGTGTGTGTGTGTGTGTGTGTGTGTGTGTGTGTGTGTGTGTGTGTGTGCGCGCGCGCGCGCACTCACTAGCTTGCGTGCATGTGCAAGAGAGAGGGAGAAAGAGAGACAAAGAAACAAACAGGCAAGAGAGAGAGAGAGAGAGAGAGAGAGAGAGAGAGAGAAGCTCTTTTCAACAGCGTCAGGTTCAAAAGTTCCCACCCGCTCTCCATCCACCCCCACCCCCATCCACCCCCTAACACGCCTAGCAAGCAGAGCAAAGGGAACGAACTCTGTTTGCAAATTAGCATTTAGTCCATTGCTGGACGTGACTGAACATGCGATCTCTCTCTCTCTCTCTCTCTCTCTCTCTCTCTCTCTCTCTCTCTCTCTCTCTCTCTCTCTCTCTCTCTCTCTCTCTCTTTTCTCTCTCTCTCTCTCTCTCTCTCTCTCTCTCTCTCTCTCTCTCTCTTTCTCTGTCTTCTCTCTCTCTGTCTTTCTCTCTCCTCTCTCTCTCTCTCTCTCTCTCTCTCTCTCTCTCTCTCTCCTCTCCTCTCTCTCTCTCACCCTCTCTCTCTCTCTCTCTCTCTCTCTCTCTCTCCTCTCCCCTCTCTCTCTCTCTCTCTCTCTCTCTCTCTCTCTCTCTCTCTCTCTCTCTCTCCTCTCTCTCTCTCTCTCTCTCCTCTCTTCAGTCACGCTTCCTTCCGTTTTCTCGTCTCCTCACAAATGGTGGGCGTCATGTCTGTCGAAGTCTTTCGGTAGCAGGCCACGATTTCCTAATTGCTTTTACATTATCCTTTTGTTTTCCTTCTTTATTTTTTTCTTTTTCTTTTTCTTTTCTTTTTTCTATTTTTTATTTTTTCTTTCTTTGGTCCCTGCCTCTGGTTCTTCGTGACTGTGTGTTCAGATCAATCTCGTGCTGAATGCCAGGGCAGGTCGTTCATGCGGTGTTCAATTACCGTCAGCCTTGTCTTTGGCACCTTTCTCCTCGGACATACCATGTAAAAGTTCGTTCATTCCCTGGGTGGTTCATTTTCTTTCTGAGTTTATCTCCTTTTCCTTTGCCGTTTTTCTCTTTTTCTTTTTCTTTTCTTTTTCTTTACTGTTCCGCTTACAAGCATTCTGATTATCATTTTGGAGTCTCTCTCTCTCTCTCTCTCTCTCTCTCTCTCTCTCTCTCTCTCTCTCTCTCTCTCTCTCTCTCTCTCTCTTATCATGATGCTTTCAGTCATCAATCTTCCGTCCTTTGAACTGTACTTTATTATTTCAACTTTAGTTCATTGTTTCAACTTTAGTTCATTATTTCAACTTCAGTTCATTATTTCAACTTTAGTTCGTTGTTTCAACTTCAGTTCATTATTTCAACTTCAGTTCATTATTTCAACTTTAGTTCAAACTCAATCACTCACACACATGCTCATCTTTCCCACATTCAGGATATGCACACACGCCTGAAGTATCTCACTGCGTTCCATGCTTTTCACTGTTCCTGCGTCTTTCTTGTTTCTTTGTTTGAGTGTTTGTCACAATCGTTTGTAGTTTTTGTGTGAGATTGAGACCAGTAAAGTTCCCTGAGGAAGGCGAGGTGTGCTCGCCGAAAATTTGGAAAACTGATAAAGCCAACTTGTTGCTCATTTGTGTTTTGATATAGAGAGAGAGAGAGAGAGAGAGAGAGAGAGAGGAGAGAGAGAGAGAGAGAGAGAGAGAGAGAGAGAGAGAGAGAGAGAGAGAGAGAGAGTCAAAAGTCAAAAGTCAAAAATGTTTTAATGTCAGATCTCCGGCCCATAGCATGGGAGCAATAGCACGACAAGAATGATTTAGATTGAATAAGCTGCATCCTTAAGTTTAACGCTTTGTAAGCAAAATTAGATACCTTCATTTTCACGTGACATAAGTAGGTAGATTTAAACATGCATGGATTATGGAAGTACTTGGGCTCAATAAAATCGTTTCTTATTTCCTGGTACATCGGACACACAAGAACAAAATGTAATTCAGTTTCTGGTGTGTTTCTGCAGAACGGACACAATTTATCATTTATCAGTGTTCTCTATATACTGTAAGAAATGTGAATTCAGAGGAGACATTCCAATCCGAAATCTTGCAAATGTTCTTCGAATGTGTACGTTCTTAACAAGATACATATAAGGGCTGAGAATCAATGTGCTCTTGAACTGTGAATAAACACTGTAAAAAATTCGTGAGACTACAAGGAAGCATGCCAATTCTGTTTATAGCAATCGATCAATCTCTGAATTCTCTCATAAACAAATTAATGCTACCAACACACTGTGCCTCCCAAACGACACCAAAACCAAATTCATATAAAACATTACGAATTTTGCAGGCCCATGTGGTATAGTTTTGACTGCAGGGACAAAAGTATTTTATACGCCTTATTGGGGTACCTATCATCATTCATATATGCCACCTGCAGCCAAAATTTAACACACCTAGAATATAATCATGTTGACAAAAATGGGAAACCTACCAATTTCTCCATATACTAAATGTCTTGGAGACTTTGGATGAACACCCATAAACCTTTTCAATGCAGATAGGTGCACTCTTTCAATGCACTCTTGGTCCTGTGTCAGTTCCCAAATTTCTGAGCCGTACGTCAAAATTGGCTGAATCTGACAATCAAACATTTTCAAGAATATATTTGGAGAATGTTCTCCAATGGACCATAGAAGTTTCATAATAACACAAATACCTTTTTAGCGCGATCTGCGAGATCTTGTAATGTAGGCTGAAAAGGTAGCTTTGTTGTTAGATATATTCCTAGATATTTGTACATGCTCACAATTTTTAACTTTTTTTACTCCAAAATACCATTCTTCATTCGTGGAAAAGATAGCCACCGTCTCTGTAAACAACTATATTAGATTTCTCTAGGTTAACTATCAGATCTAGGCGCTTAGACGTGTTGTAAAGTATATTTAGTTGCGTCTGCAGACCTACGACACTATCCGAAAATAATGCTACATCGTCAGCGAAGAGCAGAATAAACAGTTCTACAATATCAGGATACAGCTGAATTCCATGTCTACCTTTGCTGATAACATTATACAAGCAGGAGGATGACCAAGGCTGTTCCATCTCCTCCAATCGTGGGGGAAAGAAACTGTGCTAACCTCCGCAAATTGTGTATGCCTTCATGCTTGCCCCCTGATGTACCTCAGACTGGTACTGGCGATCGAGGTGATGATGCATATGAAGATGCAACAGGGTGCCACAAATGTGAGAAACGACGGTGTATCATCTGCAAAGAACATCTACAGGAATCACCTAACTTCACCAGCGTCAGGACGGGTCAAACTTTTAACATCAGAGATGTGGTCTGCTGCACTTCCAACAATCTGGTGTACTTGATTGACTGTGCAGCGTGTCATGATGTGCAGTATGTTGGGGAGACCGGCAATACCCTGGCGGAGCGCTTCTCTGCCCACAGGTACGACGTCAGGCACAAGAAGGACACCTTGGTTGCCAAACACTTCAATGGCCCCGGTCACTAGTTGACCGACCTCCGCTGCACAGTCATCGAACTTATGAAAAATCTTGACATCAATAAGCGAAGAGAGAGGGAGAGGTTCTGGAGATACAAGGGCTCAATGTGTGGGCCTGACCGAACAGAGAAACGGAGGATGATGAGTTGTGCACGAGAGAGAGAGAGAGAGAGAGAGAGAGAAGAGAGAGAGATGATGATGATGATGATGTCACAGATAATGTCACCAATGTACGTCAATTTTCTATTGCGTCACTTGTTGTCATGCGGCCTGAAGACGAGCAGTGGCTCGAAAGCTTGCGCTGAAAAAAGACGGTGTTTTGTGTTTTTATTGAATTTAATTATACATCTTTAGTTATTTCATTAATGAACAAGGAAAATAGAACAGGCGAGCATATTTCACCTTGCTTAAGGCCATGTGGGCAGAGGAAAATTTTCAGATAGATCACCACCCGCCAGAACACGAGTCGTAACAACAGCGTGCATGCTTTCAATTGTCCAGGCAATTTTTTCCTTTAATACCAATGTTGCTTAACGTTTTCCATAGCTTCTCCCTATGAACTGTATCAAATGCTTTACGAAAATCGATAACAGAAACATACAATTTTCTGTGTCTTACAAGTTGTTTCGGAATCAGTGCCATGAGCGTAAAAACATGACCAGGGGTATTATGCTTTGCTCTAAATACGGCTTGTTCTTCGCCAATTATTTATTTATCATCGATCCATTTAGTAATTCTTTATTTAACACAAAGCTATACAATTTGCTACATACATTCAGCAGTGAGATTCCTCTGTAGTTGCCAGGCACATTCATATCCCCTTTCTTAAATACAGGGTGTAAGATTGACAAGGATCATTCATCGCAAACAGGCCATTGTCAAAAACATGGTTGAAAAATTTAGTCAAAAAAGGTACAATAATGTCAACACTGTTTTGTAAAATTCTCCTAGCATACCATCTGGTCCAGTCGCTTTTTGTCTCTTTAATACTTTGATTGCACTTTTTATTTCATTATCAGATATTCTCTCGTTTAGAGAGTCAATATTAATATCAAAGTCAGCGTCGGAGACACATTCAAAACGGTCGCTATCAACATTGCCCAGAGCATTTTCATTTGCAACACTATTAAATACATTATTAAAGTGGTTATACCAGTCTTCAATGGAAATCAATGGTTTGGTAGATTTAGGTTTGACAGATCGAATGGTGTCCCAGAATTTCTTTGGATTCTTCAAGTTATCTTGTAAAGACATTATGATATTTCCTTTAAGGCTTGTTTCGTTTGCCTTGTAGGCTGTTCTCTTCACACAATATGTTGCTCTGTCCTGATCATTATGGGACCTTGAACTCCTGTGTAAATCTATTCTAATAATTTGCTGTTTTGTTTGCACTCAAGGTCAAACCACACCCTATTTTTCTCGGTTCCAAGGAATATAGTTTTCTTCATACATTCCCCAGCATATCTAAAGCACTCATGAAGTCTGCATAGGGCAAGGTTTATATCAGACTCAATTAA
This sequence comes from Conus ventricosus, assembly GCA_018398815.1. NCBI lineage: Eukaryota > Metazoa > Mollusca > Gastropoda > Neogastropoda > Conidae > Conus > Conus ventricosus. The sequence goes on from CM031627.1 coordinate 45,867,263, forward strand.
AAATGTTGCCTCGTTCAACAGACCTTGGACATACTCGGTTTGCATCAAAGCGGAAAACGTAGCATGTTTTTGATCCTCCCATTTATATTTCGAAATAGTAGTCCTGTTAATTTCTTTCCTTTCAACAACACATTCATTACTGTCATGAGTAAATGCTAAAATCACCACTGCATGTTAAGATTCAACGATATAAACTATGTTAAGAGGGCACATCGAGAAAGAAACCCATGTTAAACAATGAAGTAATCTAGAACACTGCTACCGGTTGGAGAAATATACGGAAAATCGCCTGAAAATATTAATGCTCGCAACCCATTTGCAATAGACAAACCAAACATTTCACACACAGTGATCAAATAACGACCAAAGGGGTTCATAGTAGCATCTCTTGATTCCCTAGATTTTTGTGAACAGTGGACGTCAGCACAGGATACCATATCACACATTTGGTCCACGGGGTCAGAAATATGTGTGTGTGTGTGTGGTGTGTGTGTGTGGTGTGTGTGTGTGTGTGTGTGTGTGTGTGTGTGTGTTTCAGCATAATATACAGAATTTTCTGGTGGCAAGTAAACTAACAATAAACAATGAGTGTGTGTACCTAATAATTTATGAGACAGCTTTAGAGTAATCATGTTGTCGTATTCGATATTCAGTCTTTCAACATGCTTAACAAGTTCGTTTCTCAAGAGAATGATAACACCACCGGACAGACGCCCATGGACACTGTCTGAAACCTTTGCACCAAGGGAAATAGATATCTTATGGGAAGGCAAAAAAGGATTCTGGTACAGTTACAATAAAGGTTTCCACCAATAGAACAATATCATAGCTATTTACTAAGAAGACAAATCAACCCCTTGAGTAAGTAATACTCCAAAATCCTTCAATATCAAAGACCGCAAATGAAAGTAACTTTTTATCACCAACATGTTTTGATCTGTCAAATGGTCTATTTTTGAACGATTGACTGGTTCCAACGTTAGAAACATAAAACTTTGTTAATGATTAAAGGGCTTTGGCCTGACCTTCATTTGTCACATTTATCAGCATTATCAGTTGTGGATTGATTACAGTGCCAGTCACTGGGGAGCGTTTGCTGCTTTGGACAGGAAGAAGTTTGTCCACTGCTAGACTGGCTTCTGGTCAACACTATGACGCTGACTGTTACGAACCGTTGTAGGTTTGGGTTGACGTGAACCCCTAGTCTTCCCTTTACCCCTCCCCTTCCCACCACACCTACATTTTTCGATGGAGTGTCTTGATATGGGATACCTGGTAGGGGAGAACCTCTCCCATAACCCTGAGGGGAACGGCGCCAGGAACTGGTGACAGTAGGTGATGAAGTGGGAGGGTCAAGTTTGGCACCCTCCTCTGGAGCTGAGGTTGAGGTGCTAGCATCGGCACCAAGGCCAACACCAGCCTGAAGCGGACACGTGTCGACATGATGTGAGATCTGGTTGAAATCATGATGCAGATGACCAGGGATGACGTCATGAAGGGGCCAACTGGAGCTGGGCTCTCGCAGAGGATGACGGGATGACATCGTGGAGGATCTGGCTCGGATTGACGTCATGAACGGACTGGCTCTGGGTGACTTCTGCTGAGGACTGAATGTTAAAAAATGCAGACTCGGGCCGACCAGCGACAAGCCGACAACATCGTGAGGGACTGACTGGAGATGACACCACATGGCGACTGATTTAGGGTGATGTCCTGCTGGGACTGCTTGAGGGTGACTTCACGCAGAGGCTGGCCGAGGCTGCCAGTGAGACTGGTGTTCTGGTATTGACTGGTGTTGTCACCACTTTCCCTCAGGGTGCCGTGTCGGACGGATCCACCTGAGTTCCTATGGCATGGTGATGCTGCTGCTGCTTCAGATTAGGATGCAGCAGTACCACTAGTGGGAGGCAGAGGGTCATTGGCTGGATATCCTGCTGGAAAAACGCGGGGGAGGGGGGGATCGCATGGGAATCTTTCACTATACGTCTTCCATTCCTACAGTATGCATGCTTCACTTGCTCCTTGAGATACAGCACGGTGTCCCTCTGTGTCCTGGTCAGATCAGCCCCAACACGAAGTCCCTCCCGACTCCGCATCCTGTCCCTACCATCCCTGTCCCTCACGATGGTCATGGCATCTCTCCATCTGCTGAACTTGACAAGGTGGGGCGTGGTGGGATGGACAAACGGGCATGGAACCCAGACGATAAACACTTTCCATGTCTTCCTCTTGCCAGTTTGTTAGCGGAAAGATTGTTGTTAAACACTGTTCCAGGTGGAACATGCATACCTGGATGGTTTCGTGTTTTTCTTCTTTAATGCCATGAAATATCAGATTAGAGCGTCGTAAAAGTCTGTCTTGATTTTCTGCCGCTATTTCCAGTTGTTTGAGGCGGGTGATTGTGTTGTAAAGATTTCCTTGAATGTCTTGTAAATGTTCTTTGTTTGACTGTACTTGCTCTTCCAAGCTCATTGTGCAGTTCGTTAGCTTACGATGCTGTGTATGTATTTCTGTACTGTTCTGGTTTTAGTTCTTTATCCATAGCATCGAGTTTCTTTACAAGCTGGTCATCGTGAGATCGGGCCGTACTCATATCAATAGCAGTATTCAATTTGTCTTCTAACTGTGCATTTTGACCGTTAAGTTTCACTTGTAAATCTTTGATAAATTCAGGAATATTGTCAGGACCTGGATCAAATTCAATATCCCCACATCTCAACAAAGGAAATCAGAGATTAGGACGGGAAGCACTGGAAATGGAGAAAATTTCAGTTGATGAGGGCGATGGGTGGAAATCAAGGCAGGGAGGGGAGTAGCAAGACACAGTAATATGCTCGGCAGACAGAGGAAAGTCATCGCACATACTGCGCGTTGCCCTAAACACATCTCCCACACACTGTCATTTGCAGGCAGAAAGGGGCGCTGAACAGAATCATTGTTGACAGCACCAGCCACGAAACAAACACTACCGCCTCTTTTCCATTGCGCACATGGCCTGCAAACGGCTCTGCACAACGATTTCATCGGTTTTTTTTATCATAATTTTGATAAAAGTTGTAGCAAACTGACCTATTGCACAACGAAAGCTCTGTAAGTCTACTGCCATGTCCAATCTTTAACTCTCAACAAGCCTTGTAGTGAACAGAAGTAGACACATACAGTGTAGGAAACTGGAAACGGAGCGAATTGTAAACACGTCTGCACTCGACTAGAGAATGTAAATATGTTCGTTCACGACCACCCATGTGATTCTGCCCGAAACCCCCCCCCCCCCCCCCCCCCCCCCCATTTTCACATACAAATCACGTCCATCACATATTAGTTTTGACCAAATTTAACACCTATTTTACAAAAATATTAACACCTCAAAACCTCTAAAAATTGACGCAATCAACACATTAAACGGGGGCTTGCGTGCTAGATAAGATTTGGTGATCGTGAACAAACATATTTACATTCTCTCCAATGACATAAAAATTAAGGGGTTACAGTGCACTCTTCTACTTCCAGCACCATTAATAAATCAGAACAAACAACTGGCTCTCCATTTTGGTTAGTTATTTTTACATCTAATGAGTTTATAGGCCCATTAATTAATTCTTTAAATTGACTGTTTTTTCCAACTGAGATTAATCTATAATCACAAAACCCTGCCCTAGTTGACGGCAAAACCTTTAGAACTGTAGACGGATAACCATCAAACAGATTAGTTTCTGTTTTTAACTGTTGTAAATGAACATACAACATTTGCAAGATCAGGAATAGAGTTTTAGAACTTACCGCCAATGACATTGACAAACAAAGCACAAGACAAGACACGATGCATTTCAACCACTTGGGTCTTCATCAGGCGAAAAAATAAATCACATTTAACATGTGGGACAGTACAAACTACGAAAAACAAAAAAAGGGAATGAAAAATGACTTATCCGTAATTCTCCATGAAGGCGGAAATGACATGAGGCCAGGGGGATTATGGGAGAGGAAACAGAGGGGGGGGGGGGGGGGTTGCGTCAGGGGAGGTGTGTGTGTGTGATATGATAGGGTTGTGTGTCTAGTTTATTAGGATGGTATGATATCTTTGTGATGGTTGTGGTAATGGTGGATAGATAATGATGGGGGAAAAAAAAAAAAAAAAAAAAAAAAAAGGGAGAAGAAAGGTGTGTGTGTGTGTGTGTGGGGGGGGGGATTTAAGGGGAAGGATCAAAACAAAATTAAGATTAGATAGATGGAGGGTTGCTGTAACTACTGTATGAAGTGAGTGAAGAGGATGTGGTGGTGGTGTATGTAAGTGTGTGTGTATGTGTGTGTGTATGTGTGTGTGTTGGTAGGGGATATTGCCAACTGATGTGGAAGAGGTGGGTATGTGTGTTTGGTTATTGTTGGATATTGATGCCTTGGGGGTGTAGTGTGCCCAGTTTGATTCACGAGAAAATCAGAAGGTTTATTACCTTCAAATTTATAAACACCTTCTCTTGTACTAAATCTATAAGCTCTGTCACTACTGTGAAAGCCTAAGATTTTAGCCAGCTCTTAGGGAAAGTATACTCTCTTCTTTCTTCTAGTGGAAAATGTATAGTAATTCTAAGGTTTGCTTCGTTAATTTTTAACAATATTCCCAAATTCGCTAAGTACTTCTTTTAAAGAACAAAAGTTGTAGTAACCATCAGGTATTTGCACATTAGTTATTTGATTGCCCACCTCGTTACTAATATTGATCCAGTTATTTTGAGCCCCTTCATATATGTTAGCCCACATAACTTTAAACCCAATTTCTTTAAGGGCAATCCTACAACTTCCGCGCCAATTAACAATTGGATACGTTAAGAACACACGCTCGTTTTGCTTGGTTATATAGATGTACATCCTTTTTATAACTATTTAAAAAAACTATTAAAAAAACTAATTTAAAAATGGTAGCTTTTCAATATATTGAACATGCTACTTACAATGTAGGAGCGTTTTATAACCCCAAATCTTTAGACTTCAGCTTACTAACCATTGCAGTAGATGAATCATACGGCTTCCGAGTTAGACTTGTAAACCCGCTAACTAGATATTTTAAATCCGCCAATAAAGAATGATAGAGTGCCATCAGCATGGGCATCCCACCCTATGGCTTTTTTCCAGAATCAGTTAAATTTTGCCATTTACTGCGTAACTACTGGCTGTGGGGTTTCATATGCAAACCATTTAAACCATCCCAATCTTTTAGTAAGGTCAGTATATAACTTTCATGTTTATTACCAGTACAGACGAATGCTAACTGAACTAAAAGTGCCCCTCCCTAACGACAGCGCGTTTTATCCATTTAACAGCCCAATGGACAATAATGCATATGAAAGAATTTGCAACGAATTTAACATTAAACCTTCAACTGATTTTAAACAAAAGTTAGACCGCAATCATGGGTTAGGCACATTGTATTTGTGGGGTGTAAAAAGAGAATATACTTATGACTACTGGCCCGGCCACACCTCTTTTCCCCCAAAAGCACAAGTTCGAGGGGGGCCCCATAGAACAAAAAAAAACCCCCAATGCCGGACAAATTTATCTTAGATAAAAGAAAGCCAACAAATGCCGGGAGTGCAAAGACTAATGATTAAAAGGAAAACTTTTGGTGTCATTAGGGCGCAAGACAGACCAAGTTAGTAGTAGTCAACACAGGCTTTGATGCTAAAAACAATTTTAGCAATTTTAGAAGATCTTTTAACTCGGGGTTTTGATTTCCCTGCCACATACAAAGGTATAAAGCGTTCTTGCACTGCATAAAAGGTTGACTTTTTTGGGGGGTTGTGGTTTAACGGGCCCCTTTTGACCTTAGACTACAATTGGCATGATAAAAATTTAACAATGAAACCCATAGCTGGGACGATCAAGAAGGGGACAATAAAACTTAAACAAAAGGCCCGCCCACCCTTTTTTAAAAAAATACCTACCCCCGAAGAAAGCGACCCAGCTAAAACACCCAAAAGCGATCCGCCCCCATTTAAAAGCGCCCCCAACCAGAAAGCAGTAGAAAGACGCCACCTGTTGATTGCCCACAAAACAGAAAATGAAAAGACAGCCCTTTTTGTGTTTTAACTTTACGGATTATGTACTTTATTTCATAAAAATTAATCCAGCAGCTAGACCCCTAACGCCAAATGTCACCCATAAACCCACAATTTGCCTTAGTAGACAAACCCCCAACTAACAACCCCCTTTTAAACCAGAGAGCCAAGCCTTTAGCGGCTAAACTTTTTTTAAAAGGGTTTGCTAGATGATAAATTTTTTTTTTTTCCAAACCCAATTTTTTCCAGCTGGGGCTTTGGACCCTACTGGCCCTTTGGCGCACCCCGTTAAAGCATAAACGATTTAGAGATAGAAAACCCCAACAGCTGTTAATATCAACATTGTAACCCCTTTTCCCCAAAACAGAGCCCTTTTTTTTGGGGGGGAGGGGGTATTTTTTCAAAAAGTAATTTGTTTTAGTTCTTTAATTCTGTTTTGTTTGTGATGCTAGCTGGCCTTTTAGTTGATAGAAATTTCTAACCTGCTTTCCTTAGCAGCATTAAATTTGTATTTTTGCTGTTTTCTAGCTTTTTTTTCTCGCCCTAAATTGTTATCATCTGATAGCGAGTTTTTTTTTTTCCTTTTTTCCATACTAGCGTCAAGTTTTCCTAGATTGTGCGTTGCCCCCCCTTACGTTGTAAGGCTTCTTAAGCCCTAAATTTCGCCCCTAATTTTTATGTTTTCACTCCAAGACCTTAAATTTCGCGTAGGGGATTCAAAATCGTAATTGTTGCAAGTTTTTTGACCGTTCTCACTTAAACTTTTCAATTTCTGCTATTATTTCATCTCCCCGTTCATTTAATTCTTGAAGAGGTATGTTTTGTTTTTAGATTTTTTGGCAATTTTTCCCCTTTTTGTAAAAGACAAAAACCGCTTCAGGCCAAAATTTGTCAAAAAGTTAAATTGCTTTGGCAACAACAGGAGATCCAAAGAATTTGGGGTCGTTTAAAAACTGGGTTGGATCTATTTTGCAGTAATCGTGCACTCTTTCCTTTACTGTTCTTACATACAAAATGATTATTTTTATTTGTTAAAAAAATCAAACCCCTAGCGCTTCTGGCTGCCTCCCCCATATGGCTAATAATGATTAAATTCATCTGCAATCGTTTTTGACTTAATCCACCCCTTGACCTCGCGCTCCTTCAAGTTCTTCTGCAATAAAGGGCCCCCGTTTGTTTTTCCCCCAAAAGGGTAAATCGGGTAAAAATCTTACCCATTTTTTTTTTTATTTATATTCTTTTTTGTTTTAAAAAAAAAGAACTCATACGGTTGTGATGTATCAAAAAAGAAAAGGAACCCCCGGTGAAAAAAGGTATAAGGCAGATTTTTTAGTGTAAATACTCCAAACATTTAGCCTGACAAGAATTAACGTAAAGCCCCCGATCTGGGCGTGACGATTTTTATAAAATGCCAGGCACGCTAAAAACACATTAAAAATAGAATTAAATCGGCGATCCTAATCTACTTTTTGCAATTTAGGCTGCACGTTAATATTTACAAAAAACTGGGGGGCACAGAATCTTTACTGGGCGGAGCATTTTTGCCCTCTATTCTGATTTTGGGCTACCTAAAAAAGAAAAAAAAGAAATTTTTAACAGGGAATACAAAGCCAAACGGCTAAAGCACGGGTTTAAAAGCGGAGGATGCAAGAAGACGTTAAAGATAGCAGAGCAGAAGCTATGGCAACAGATTCTGCACCCCTTAGATTTTGACGTTAAAGAGCATACCCTATTCCCAAAGGGCGCACTAAAAGAAAAACTTAGTTATGTTCTGAATTTAATCCTAGCGTTCTGTCGTTCGGTCTGAGACCCTTTGGGAAAAATACACATTTTATGCATCTCCTTGATTGATGTTGTTACCCCCCTAAACTGGCCAGAACAATCAAAAACCCAGAAAAAAGTAAAACAGATTTTTTTAAAGAAAGAGTTATACACCCCATTACAGAAAATAAAAAACGAACACTTTTGGAACATAAAACTAAACAGGCTCTGAAGTTTTTTAAAAGGAATTTGTTCTTGTTTACTGAGAAACAACTTTTTTTTTCAGAGGAACAAATTTTTAAACCAAAAATTAAGAAGGTTGCTGAAAAAAATAAAGGGCAGGTCGATCAGTTGTATTAGGGGGGATTTTCCCTCACCACCACTTTGTGAAATAAGAAAGTTTCGCGGGAGGTGGGAAAAGGGGACCCCTGCGTTGATCGGTATGTAAAAAATTCGCCTTTTGAGAAAAGACCGAAGACTTTTAAAAACCAAAATAGGCTGTGGCAAATTTTTTGATCCCTTTGTAAAAATTTGTTTGGGAAGGGGAAAAAGGGAAGGGGCAAGATGGCATAAAAAAAATATTCACAAGAAAGCAGGGGGAAAACGGCCCAATAAAAATGCACATTTTTTGGTTTGTGATGCTCATTAAAACATTGAAAAAACGGGGCTAAAAGGGCCACCCTTTTAAAAATGCAGAAGAAATATTTTAATAAAAACAGAGGGATGTTTGAAGTTTCTCCCCCAAAAGATCCGCATGTTTCTTATCTGGGGATTACGGGGGTGGGGGAAAACGTTTCGTCTTATTTTTACAAAAAATATACGGGTTTCACTACGAGCAATTGTTATATTTGCACAACCATTAAGCACAAAAGTCTTTAAAGAAAGGAAGTTTTTTTGGACAGACGAAATTTTAAAAAAAATTTTTTAGTTGACCCCATGACAAACTAAGCGACGTTTAGAATTTTCTAAGACATTTGGGGGAACAAAAAACACTGTTTTTAATTTTTGATAAAGTTAAACTGAACAAGACATTTTTTAAAAAAAAAAAAAAAAGTTGCAAGCTACCTTTAGGGACCCCACGTTTTATTTTCGTCGGCTTTAACCAAAAATATAAGCGTCTTAAAAGACTTTAGATCGCATTTAAAAAAATGGGTTGTATTATTTTTACACTAAGGAAAAGATAGTTTTGAAGAAGTTTAAGTGAAAATTAATAATAAGGGACAAAGAGAGCAAAAAAAAAAAAAGCAGTTAGAAAAATCTAACACGCAAAGAAGTTACGGACGCCCCCCCCTTTCAATACGTTTGTTTTTTGTAATTGTTTATTATTGATTCCCTATAACGATTTATTTTTAAAATTTTTTATTTTATAAAAAGAATGCTCGAGGGCCAAAATCAAAAGCGCAGTAGTCCTAAATGCGTTGAGTAATTTAAAAGACAAACAGCAAAACTGAGTTTGATCTAATAGGATGCCGGGAAATGTTTAGGTTTTAAATTACAGTGACGGGTTTAAAACGAACAGAAATTGAAGCAAAAAAGGGCACAGCTCCCCCCGAAAGAATAAAAAAATTAAAAGAGCAAACGTTTTGGAAAACGTGAATACAGGCTTCTAAAAAGAAAATGCTTTCGTTGTTCCTGAATTGGGGAATTTTTAAAAGTTTGAACTACAAACCCCCCCATGAACAATGATAAGAAAAACAATTTTTGAAAACCCAAAAAGGGGGTCCCATCTTTTAGCCTTGCCCCCGGGAAACAACAAAAAAAAGCAGATTGAAAAAACTAACGGGGTTTGAAATGTGCCAGAGAAAAAACCCTTTAGCTGAAGGGGGGGGGCGACCCCGTAGGTTAAAAATTTCCCCCCAAAACTAAAATCACTGCCTGGCAAATGACGATGTTTTTTTCGCTTATTTTTTAAACCCGAGGGGGGCGATACTTTTTTCCCCAAATGCTTTATTAAGGCATAAAAAAAGGCTAAAAACTTGGATGCCCCTTTAAGCTCGTTATTTTTTACTAAAACGGGGGAAGAAAAACGCCCTTCATCATCCGAAAAGGTTACTAAATGGTTGACAAAGACAAACTAACATACTTACTTTATTTTCATTAAGTATTTTGATTTTATTGCGTTTAACCTTTTGTTTAAGTGCTCAAAAAATTATAAGAAGTATTAAAAGTTTAAATTTTAAAAAAATAATCTTATTTAAAAATGGGGGTTCAACAGTTAGGTTTTAAAGAAAAAAACTGAATTTCCCAAAAGGAAATAGAAACGACTTGGAAATTTAAAAGTTACTAGAAAAAAATATGCAAAGCCTTAAATACTTTTTTAAATGAAATTAGCTCACAGTGTAGCTGCGAAAGTGCTGGTCGGGCTTGCTTTTTTAGCACTGGGTTGTGCGCCGCCTCTTTGCTTAGGGGGTTTTGGGTTTAGGGTTGGGCCATGTCTATGGTTGTAAGTGCTTTTTTAAAAAAAAATTAACTCCTAAATTACAAAACACATGCCTTTGTTGCCCTGCATCAGCAAAAACTTTGCCTTAAGATTAAAGGAATAAGAAAACATTACAGGAAAAAACCTTAGGGAAAAGAATTTCAAAAGCTTTGGTGACGGTGATGATTATAGCGACAGAAAATTGAACTTCAAAAGGGGTGGGGAAAGACGTTTACTTCACGCAGGTAGACACTGAGCAATAAAAAAAAACAGAAAAACAAACACACGATCAGTAAACCCAAAATAAGCAAAAAATAAGTTTAACAAAAAAATAAAGTTTAACAAAACAATCTATTTTTTTTTAACTAACTGTTTGGGGGGACAAAATGGTCTTCACAAAAACGATCTTTTTGGGGGGGCCTTTTTGAGAGTAGCGCCGCAAAAAGGAGTCTCTTAAAAAATAACGGGAGGGTCTGTTTTTATAATTCTTTTAACTTCTAAAACATTAACGCTCCATATTGGGTCTGTGGCTCTAACTAACATCCCTTCGCCCCTTTCCCGGAGCATACAAGTATCTTACTTTTGTCCAAACGGCAAGATTTTTGAGCCCCCGCAATCTTCAGTAATGCAATTTTTTTTTTTGATTGGTTTACTGGTTTTTGGCCTGTTGCTTTAAATTCTTTATTGTTCTGGCCAAAATGCTGGCAACTCCCAACCCCTTTTTGTTTGGGTTTCCCGTACTTCGTAGGTACTTCGTAAGGACTTCGTAGTGTCCCAATTTCTCTGGATATTGTAGGTAAAAAGCGTTTAGCAGATTCTTATTAAAGTTTTTACAGGGGCTTGTGATCGATGGTTTGCCTGGGATCCCCCTTTAACTGTAACTGATGTTTTTAAAAAAAACGTTATCAAACCTTTAAACTTTTCCCATCTCAATTGAAAATCAGGAACTTTAATGGGCCCCCGCGTTATTTGTTGTAAAGCCCCGCCACAGCAGTGAGCTTTTATCCGTTAAAGGTTCAGCGTCTTTTTATCTTGAAACCCGTCTACAACTTTCAGAGATATTTAAAATTTTTTTCTTCTAATTTTTTCATGTGGGAAGATACAGCAAGTCCCTCTGGTGGGGGTCATTGGAACTGAGTTTAAAAAATCTAGGCCTTATTTTTTTTTTTGGGGAGCCGAATATTTTCCAAATTGCCTGTTTTTGAAACCGCTTTGCATCTATTCAACACTCTAGCAGCTTTAAACCCGTTTTTTAAAAGCAGCTTTCCTTTCCCAAAGCCTTTAGGAGAAAAATAATTTTGTCATCGATTGGTCCCCAAAAAAGGGCTGTTTTAAAGAAATTTTAAAATTTTTTTTTGATTGTTTTTCAAGAAATAGATTGCTCCCCTACCACCCCAAAAAAACCCAATTTGCTATTTTCTTTCTTCTGATGTTAAAAAAGTCAGACAGTTTGGCGGCGGCGAGTTAGAAACTTCTTTCCGTCACAAGTAAACTCATTCATTGCCTCATCAACGTCTTTTAAATGTGTGCTCCAGTTCCCGCTCTTAACTTTTATTTAAAAAAGCAAGTGAGGAATTGTCCCTTTTCCATAAGCGTCTCTTGGGCCTAGCTAAATTTTTTCATTGCCCTTTTTTTGACGTTCTCTCTCTTCATCAACCGCAATTTACTAAACAATAATTGCCCAAAAGGCCAAGGGATTAACAAAGCTCCCCCTACCATCATAAACCCCGCCATCTTTTTTAAAATTAAATTTTCTTAGAATTAATCTTTTTAAAGAATAACTTTTCTGGGAAAACCCTGCGTAACAAGAAAGTTTTTTGAGGGAAACCCCCCCAGTAATTACAACTATAACCTTAACAAAATCCTCAGTCTAACCTTTGGGGCTGCTGGCTTCATTTTAAAACATGTTTTTTTGCTAACACACTATAGCCAAAAAAAGGCCCCAATTACAGCCGAGTGGTAAACGTATTTAACTTTTTTTTCATAACTTTTTTTTTAACAAAAAAAAAAATTAAAAATCAAAACGAAAGACTGCTAGGCTTTTTAAACAGATAATCTTTTGTTTTTAAAGCAAAAATAAAGTTTTCAACATTTTTTCGAATCTTCTATTTTCCAGTTGGGGGGTTTTATTCCCAACAAAAATTTTGCAAGGGTTTAATAAATAACGCCAACGATAGGGAGCATAATTTAAACCAAATTAAAAACAGGTTTTAAAATATTAATTATTTTTTTTTGTTTTAAAAAGGATTGTGACGGCTATTAAAATGGAGGAGCAGGCGATACCCCGAGACCCCCGCCCAAAAAAAAGATATACTCCTGGCGCTGTGGAAAAACAGACAGTATTAGGGGGTTAACTAAGTATTGAACAGTCCAACAATTGCCCACATCAACGTTTAAAGTACTAAAAACAGGCGAACGCAGCTAGGGTAAAAAAGGTTAGAAGTGGGGTCAGACAAAGATTTTCTTACTAAGTTAGTAAGTAAGGGGGGCGCCGGTTGATTCAGAAAGAAATTTTTAAAAACGACTTATACAAATCCGGTTTTAAAAAAGTCATGAAACCTTTTCTTAATGTTCAGGTTTGGAACGATGTTATGCCTTCTTTTGGGGTTTAATACTTTTAAACAAATTTAATTTTGTCAAATTAAATTTAAAACGCAATAAAAAAAAATGAGCGAACAGGGGAAGAAGACGCCACAGGAAAATCCGCAGGGCCCTCCGAGGGAGAAGTCCCCCAATGAAGTACCCCAATTTAAATGTTGCCACAATGGAATGTTACAAGGGGAAAAAGTCTGGCTTTGAGGCCGGGGTTTTAAAAAGCGATGGAACAAATGAGAAAAACAAAACCTCGCAAAACAAAAATTTTTTAAATAGAAACAGCACGCCGCCAGCACCAACACCCCCAAATTTAAAAAAACACAAACAAACAAAAGATGATTATTTTGTATTGGGGGTGTTTTTGTTTGGGGGGGAGTTTTTGCATACAAATACCTAACGCCATACCCAAAAACAAAGCCGCAACCCCACATAAAAAAAGAAGAACCCCTTCTGCAAAAAGAGAGCAACCCCTGCTGTAACCCAAATTTTTCTTTTAAAGTTTTTTGAACTAATAAATACAAACCAAAAAAGATAAGTACAAGTAAGTTAGTTATGAAAGTACTTTTTTAAGTTAAATGAAGAAATTACAAATAAAGTGTAAGTAAATTATAAGTTTTTGTTAAGTAAAGTTGGGCCTTTTTTTGTTTTAAAAATAAGTACTATTGGGTTCTTAAGTTAAGTACAAGCTAATAGTCAAGTTTAACTTTTTTAATTTTCCAATGCCCTACACATAGAAAAATCGGAGACGAAAAAATCTTTGTTATTGTTGAGACTAGGTTTTTTTAAAAAATTTTTTTTTACTTGATGAAATAGGGGCCCGATTAAAAATTTGTGTGAGAAATACTTTGTTTTCAAGAGAGCTTTCTTTTATTGTCGGAGTTATTTTTTTTTTGACAATTCTTTTCTTATGCCTTTTGCCTTCTTCTTACAGAAGTCGGCTAGCAACGCTGTAATCTTTTACCCCAAAAAACAAATTCTTTGATAACTTCCCCTTTAGTTTACCTTCTCTTTTAATCACTTTTTGTTCACAGTTGATGTAAAGGGTGTCTTTTTGGGGGTCGCATGTGCGTACCACCCTCAGCCCCTTTAGCCACTTCGTTTCTAAGTCCTTTTAGAAGTCTTGGGAAACGTCTAGAATAAAAATATCAGTGTCGTGTAAAGGACTCTTGCTTCTGGGTTTCCGCGGTTTAAAGTAGTCTACAAAAATTCTAACATCAAAACTTTGACGCTCTAATCGGTAAAACCGATAAACCCTGGTTTCTAACTTAACTCCCCTTTTTTTTAAATTTAAACCAAACCCGGCTGTCGTTAAATCTTCTAAAGTCTTGATAGTTGGGTTTAGAGGCAAACTTAATTGCTTGGTTTTCTTTTGTAACTAATTTAAACTTTGCGGTTTTTGTACTTCCCAAAAGTTTGCCCCAAAAAAGCTGTTTTTCATTTGTTTAAAGAAGTCTTTTTCTGAAACGCATGGCTTGGGTTCTAAAACAGATCTTCTTGATGTATGGCTCATAAAGGGGTTTGGGCAAAAGCAATAATTTTTTATGAACAGCCGCAGTTTCAACCGTGTCTTAAGTAAAACTGAACAGTCGTAAAAGAACACATATTTTTTTTGGTCAAAAATTAGGCACAATTTTAGGCGGTTTGAGGGGGTCATCTTAATCTTTTTGGCTAGGGGGAAACGTTGTGGAGGTGAATTCTTTTTGGGAAAACTAAGTCTCTTTCCAAAATTAGTCCTATTGGATTATCAGGGAAGCGTGACAACATACTTAACACAGTGTTAAAATCGTGAGGGGCCCCTTTATCATTTTAAAGTTTTTCAGTGAAGCGGTTGACTCTGGCCCATCCATACAGATTGTTGGGGGTTTAAATCTTTGATATTGGGTGGGTTTTGTGGGATCTAATTCCAAATACTTTTTGTTGGCTTGCAGTAAGGATGTGAGGTGCTATACCTCCCCCCAGCCCCCTCTTCAATCACTGAAATGGGGTAGATCAAAATTAAGCAATCGAATTTGTAGACTTAAGAAAGCGTCCAAAAAAACCGGGGGAGGATGAATTTTATGGTTTTGTTGTAATGTTTATGATGAAAACGTAATTTTTGAAAGAGTCGCTAAAAAACACACGTCACCCCAATAAAAATTGTCATAAAGTCGCCCATTGTTTCACAGTGTAATTCTGTCCAGGCTTTCTGAGCGCATTCATAGTCAGCATCAGTTATGTCTAAGACTAGAAAAGAAAGCGCCTTTAGGAGGAAGTGAGTCTTCATCAAACCTGTCCCACGAGTTCATGTATTCATAAGGATAGACGCCTTTGCGCACTAAAGATGGGTCAAAGTATTGTTTAGTGATTGGAAAGTCTTGTAGCGATCCTGCTAACTTTTTTTTTTTTTTCTTTTTCTTTTTTCCCTCCACCACCACCCCGCCTTTATCCTTTTTTTTTTTCTCTTTCATTTTGGCTCGTTTTTTTCTTTTTTTTTTCTTTTTGTTTTTTGTTTTGTTTTGTAAAGGCGGTCCTTTTTTTTTTTTTTTCCGTCCGTCTCCCTTCTCCTCCCTTCATCTCTCACGCACCATGCAAGTCTGTATGCTGTATTACTATCACTGGACATTGATTATCTTGCTGATTTTAATATTTTGGCGTTTGTTACAGCGCGTCTGGGTTTGTTTTTGCACTAATGTTTGGTGTTGTGACACATTCACACCGTGTGAAACAGGATTGAAAAAGAAAGAAAACGTACATGAAGAAAGAAAGGCCCGGGCATCTTCCGGGAACCATCCTTGAAACGAAAGACGAAAATAAGATACAAGGATGACACCAGAAGTGCACGAAGAATGAGAGAAGAGAAGAACAAGAAGAGAGAGAGAGAGAGAGCGAGAAAGAGCATACATCTCGTCTCGCAAACCGGCCTATTCCCCCGAAGGCTATCCTTATAGTGAACAAAGGAGACAACAAGGAAGACAAAACGAAATCTCTGCATCGAGACAATCAGTATCGATGAAAGAGAGAGAGAGAGAGAGAGAGAGAGAGAGAGAGAGAGAGAGAGAGAGAGAGAGAGTAGAGAGAGAGAAGAGAGAAGAGAGAGAGAGAGAGAGAGGCGAGCGAGCGTTGAGTAAGCAAAATTGCTGATATAAATAAAAAAAAAAGAAAAGAAGACAGGAACAAGAGAGGGAGAGGGAGGGAGGGACAGACAGAGACAGAGACAGAGAGAGAGAGAGAGAGAGAGAGAGAGAGAGAGAGAGAGAGAGAGAGAGAGAGAGAGGAGCGAGAGACTGCTTTTGTGTGTGCAGCATGTGTGTTGAGTTTGCGTGTTTATGTGCGTGCATGAGATAGTGTGTGTGTGTGTGTGTGTGTGTGTGTGTGTGTGGTGTGTGTGTGTGTGTGTGTGTGTGTGTGTGTGTGTGTGTGTGTGTGTGTGTGTGTGTGTGTGTGTGTGCGCTATACAAGTACAATTCGTCCCCCCCTCTCTGCCCCCCCCTCCCCCCCCCCCCCCCCCCCCCCCCCCCCCCCCCCCACCTCATTTGTGGTTACCGTTTATCCTTATTTTTCAAATATCGAGATTTGTGATTCTATGCTGACTAAAGCTTCTTTTCCTTCAAGCGGTATGATATTTGTTGTTCAAAGATTAGAAACAGAGGGGACGTTGATTTGGTCTTTTTTGCGATGCTTATGCACATTTTACCGACTAGGATAATCATATTTATGGTTTTTAAGTCTTCCTTGCGTTGTTCTTGGCTCTGTAGTCCAAATAATACATTGCATAAGCTGAGTTCTATGCGCTTTCCTATTAAACCATGAATAAAAATCTTCTATTTTCATCCAAAATGCTTTTACTGGAGCACATTCATAAAAGAAGTGCTCTGTGTAATCTATTTCATCCCTGCATGTTGAGCATTTGTTGTCCTCTGTTACTTTCATTTTGTGTAGGAGTATGTTTGTTGGATATATGTTGTGTATTAGCTTCCACTGCAGCTCTTTCAAACGAACTTCCTTGGTAACAAACTCAGGGATTTGCCATATGTTTTCAGTGATTTCGATTCGTAATCTTCTGAGCCAAAACCCGTATGCACATGGCTTAATTTCTTTCTCCCTCGATTGTCCCTCTTAACAATTTTAATACGTTCTTTGGCTTTGTATTATACAGCTTGACTTCGCATTCCGGAATGTTTTCTGCCTCTGTTCTCAAGTCATTGTTATTTATCCATTCCTTCCACTGTGCAGGAATGGCGTTTATCATTGCGTTATACTGCATAAGGGTATTGGCTGCATTTTGGTTAACTTTGTTCTGGATTTCTTGTAATGATAAGAATCTGTTTTCATTAGCTGAAATAATGTCCCTGACTCTTTCAGTGTTATTGTTTTTCCATGTACTGAAAAAGAGGGGTTTGTTTTTGTATTGTATCAAACTGTTGTTCCATAAGAGTTGATTTTGAAAGTTGTTTGTATTGACATCATTCTTCAGATCTAATCGTTTATTCTCTAGGTAAGTCCACATAGCTTTTTTCCAGAATTCGTTTTTTATACATTTAATTGCATTTACACTGGCTGGTCGACAATTGATTTCGAAAATACTTCTTCCATTTGCTATTTTGTTAAAATGCCATTTAGGAATGAAGGTCCAACTTTCATTTTCTGATATGTAGAGCTTTCCGAACCATTGCAGATAAAAACATTTTTGTAAATCGTTTATGTTTGTCATATTTAGCCCTCCTTCTTTTCGATTTCCTTCCATTATTTTCCGCTTTATTTTTTCAAAAGCATTTCTGTTTGAGTGTTTCCTTTGCCAAATGAACTTATACAATTCACGATTTATTTTTTTAAGAATCTGATCAGGTAATCCAACTGATTGCATTACAAATGTGAACTGGCTAATTAATAACGTTTTTACTATCACAATTTTCCCATGAATACTGAGGTCCCTTCTACTCCAGGATTTTATGAGATTTTGCATTTTGCCTATCCTTCCTATCCAATTTTCTTCCAAATTTTGTGCTCTTATGTCATTTGTGAAATATACGCCGAGTATTTTTATTTTATCTGTCAATGTATATGGCAGAATATCATCGCCTGCAAGCCTTCCGATTTTCATTGCTTTTGTTTTTTCTTGGTTTAGTGCGAGGCCTGAAAATTTTGCAAAATCTGATATGATTCCTGCAACATGTGCCATATCGTTAGCATTTTTTAAGAATAGTGTCGTATCGTCTGCCAGCTGTTTTATCTTTATTTTTTCAGTATCTTGGTCATTTTTAGGCACCCTAATGCCTTCAATATTACTGCTTCTTATTTTAATCGCCAATATTTCAACTGCTAAAATAAATGCTAGAGGAGAAAACGGACATCCTTGTCTGATGCCACACGTTAATGAAAAGGATTCAGATAACCATCCTCCATGATTAATGCTACTAAATGTATTATTACCTATAGTCCTGGTCCATTTCCTGAACTGTTCTCCAAAGCCAAAGAAAGTGAAAGTATGTGATAAAAAGTCTCTGGATATGCTATCAAATGCTTTACAATAATCGAGGGCAAGGAGATACCCCGCTTGGTCTGTATTATGGAGATAATCTATGACATCTTCGATTGTTCGGATAATGGTTGAGATATTTCTACCTTTTAAATACCCTACTTGGTCTTCATTAATTCCTGCTAACTTATCTAAACTAGCCATCAGATGTTGGGCTGAGTCATAAAAGGATAAAGAGTCAAGAGTAAAAGTCATGTACTTTTCTGAAGACTGTGCAATGCAGGTAACCCTCTTATATTCAGAAGTCACTGCTTGCATGATAAAATGAGAATCGTAGCCTCGTAAGTTATGAAAGAAGATAGGCAGTTTCCATGTCTTAGGTCAACCTTAATTGAAGATTACAATTGTTTGTGTGCTGCCCCTCTGAACTTTCCAGTAATGTGATCGTGGTCTCTTACTGCGTTGACTAATAATTCTTTATTGCAAATCCAACAGTGTGTAGATGAGTCATAGCGTTCTTGGTCTTCAGGAGTCATAACAATGTCTGAAAGATTTAGTTGGTTGGAGTAGTGATGCGAAGTTGTTTCATCTGCTCTAAAAATCTGCTAGCTGCGTTAGGGCCTCTGTAAATCTCGGGTGTTGTGTGTTGGCCGTCTGACCTAACAACAATAAACGCATAAGAACAGATCTGATGGTGGGTTAATAAGGTTGTTTTTTGTTCTTGCTGTTGCGGGCCATAGTACTGCGGTAAGATCGATTCAAAGTCGGCATAAACCACGTATGGCCCATCTGCATTTTGTGTATATTCTTAAAACTAACTTTAGACCCTGGTTTAGGTGTAAGGAGTTTGGTTTCACAGTCTACAAAACTTTTACAATGTTTCTTATGGCTGGCAGCTGCTTCTATAGTTGGTATTCTGACCAAACACCTTCTACAAAGCTCTTTTTTAGCATGATTCTTTGATGTAAACCCCATAAGTCTGCTTATTGTTCTGATTAATACATAATGACTCTTAGGGCCGTCTGCAAACAGTATCAAGTCTACATGCGTTGTTAAGCGGTTCGCCTAAAGTAGGTGCGTTTGGAGAAACCCTTAGAGGCACTATATCAGCTTCTACAGACCATTGTATACGTTTACGGGGATTGGTTTGTTTTGCTCTTCAACTGAAATATGCTTTCTATGCTTACTGGAAAGGTTATGTTATCAAAGTTCAGCTCTTGCTTATATTGTTCATAATTGGAAACTCTGTTTGCATGATTTTTGACAGGGTGTAACTGCGCTAAAACACACCACATAAAACACATGTTGTCAGAATTATGTATGTTTAAGACTGCTCGTTTTAACTCTAACTCTTTGGGAGAGGAAGGTAAGAATTGCCAACTATAGGATAGAACTTTGTTTGTCTTAATTTAATTTCAAGGACCGTTCCTTCAGACCAGCCAGACCCCCTTAACTTTGCCTCCTCACTTGCATGGTTAAACTGGGTAAGCATGTAGTCAGCCCAGTTAGAGTTAAAGTCGTGATAACTAATTACTTCTTTCTGTTTAGTTGAAACCCAAACTTCCATATTACTATCATCAGGCGTTATATAATCAATCAGAACGGTCAATAGCACTTTTACTGGCGGCTCCATCTGAAGAAACTCTGGGATTTTAGAGATAGCATGTGCCACACTTTCATGAACGTTTGTAGGGCTAATAATATTCATGTCTACTTCACTAAACATATTGCTTAATTGTTTTTTTTCAATATCAAATATTTCTTCCATCGTATATAGTTTTCCGTCCTCGAATTTACTTGTGGTCGTCATTTTTAAAGCCACAATATTTACGTAGATTAAAAAAATAAATGTATATAAAAGTAAATAAAACAAGCTTTTTATCCTTCGCCCAAGCGTTGCAACACTTCAAGACACGTCAGCCTTACAATAACGTCCGCCAATATTTTAGCTTTTTCTGAATCACTACAGTCAATTTTCATCACTTTGGTTGCTTCGTTAAATAGTTCACTATGATCTTTTATTATATTGTCTACATCATTCTCAAACCCAAATTCACTAAAATCAATGTTTAACGCTTTCATTGTCTCGTTAAATAGTTCATTACAATTCTTTAAATCAGATTCGCTAAGTTCGGCAGCCATTTTAAATCTAAATAAATAAAAAATAATTGTAAATTCAGCTGTTATTCATAGTTCACCTTTTCTAATTGTAAAAACTGTTCAGGTTTAAAGGTAACAGTTACTCCTTCAAGATCATCAGACACATGCAAGTCAGCATCTTCAGGGGCAATATATCAAGTAAAATAGCAAAAAGCTTTATAATTGGTTTAGGACAAGACTCTGAGATTTTACTAATGGCTTCCATTACGCTTTCTCGTATAGTTAAACTTTCAAAAAGTTCTGTTATAAATTCATCAAACACGGTCTTTAACTCTTCTTTATCAACTCCTGCACTAATCGCCCCACCCAAAATCATCAAATATTTCTTTAAGCGTTATAACTACGTGGGGGTTCATTTTTAAACCCAGATTAAAATCATAAATACAAAATTAAGTAAGTAGGCCGCTCCTCTTCAGTGAGCATTTGTTGTTGTTAGTCGTAAAAATTGATCTTCATTAAAGCAAATAGTTACTCCTTCGGGGCCAGTAGAAACAGTTAGATTAGCATCTTCAGAAGCTATATAATCAACTAAAATGGCAAATAATTTTATAATTGGCTGGGGCCAAGAATCTGGTATTTTACTTATAGCCCGCTTAACGCTTTCTCGCATGTCTATGCGATTAAAAAGATCAGTAATTAATTCTTCAAACCTGTTCTTTAACTGATCTTTATCGCCTCCCCTCTCCCAATCCAACTCATAAAGTATATTAATAAGCTCTGTAGCTAGTTCGGTCTTCATTTTTAACCCCAAATAAAATCATAAATTAAAAAATTAATTAGTTTCTCTCTCCCTCATTCACCCCCACATCTCTGTCTGTCTGTCTGTTTACTTCTTTGTCTGCCTGTCTGTCTCCACCTCCCTCTCTCTCACACACACACACACACACACACACACACACGCAGGCATGCACGCACACACGCACACATGCACGCACGCATGCACGTAGTCAGACAGGCAGACAGACAGACAGACTGACACACACGCACGCACGCACCCACACACACACACACACACGAGAATCATTCACACAATAAACCCCAATCAATAGCAGCACTTAACGCTGGCAATCAATCCTCCTCCATTGCCTGGCACGCAAAGAATGACATCAATCTTGATCATGTTCGAAAATCACTCTGCATGCGCTCTGCCAACCAATTAATAGAGGCTTCTGTTACCACACCGGGCCACACACTGCACGCTTAACTGCTCAGTTGCTAGGGAAGATAAACACAGCTATTCTTCTGGCCATTAACCCTTCAATGCAACCCTGCTCTCTGACAACAGTAGTATTGATTGGTTAGCAGGGCTCGTTGCAGATGTCAAGTGGTCCTACCAGTTCCACTTGACATTCCCTGACACCTCCACCCACTTTAGCACGCTTGACACCTTTCGCCCCAAGTCGCCCCAAGTCACCCCAAAGTCACCCCAAAGTCACCCCCAAGTCGCCCCAAGTCACCCCAAGTCGCCCCAAAGCCTTACTAGAAAGTAGTAAGGGCTCAGTCCCGCAGACGTTAATAGTGCTGGAAGTGAAGAGCGCACTGTAAACCATTAGATTTTTTATATCCCTGTAAGAGAATGTGAATATCTTTGTTCACGATCGCCCATGTTATTCTGCACGGAAACCCCCGTTTCAATATACTGATTTCGTCAATATTTGATGGTTTTGGCATGTTAATTTTGTTTAGAAACGGGTGTTAATTTTGGCCAAAACTGACATGTGATGGACGCGATTTGTATGTGAAAATGGGGGTTTTCGGGCAGAATCACATGGGTGGTCGTGAACGAACATATTTACATTCTCTCGACTGCTCAGCTCTCTCTCTCTCTCTCTCTCTCCTCTCTCTCTCAGAGGAGAGAGAGAGAGAGAGAGAGAGAGAGAGAGGAGAGAGAGAGAGAGAAGAGACAAACAGACAGACAGGCAGACAGACAGACAGACAGAGACAGACAGAAAAAGAGCGTCTGAGTGTATGCATGTGTGTGGAGAGAGAGAGAGAGAGAGAGAGAGAGAGAGAGAGAGAGAGAGAGAGAGAGAGAGAGAGGGAGAGAGAGAGAGAGAGAGAGAGAAATAACATTGTCTACACACTTACGCTTTGTGAGCGAGATTAACATGAGCAACAACAACCAGCAACTGTCGTCAATAATTAATAGTAAACATGTGGGTTTGCGTTCTCTCTCCCTCACACACACACACACACACACACACACACACACACACACACACACACACACACACACACACACACACACACACACACACGCCACACACGCACGCACACACACAGACACACACACACGCACGCACGCACGCACGCACACACACACACACACACACACACACACACACACACACACACACACACACTCACGCACGCACGCACGCACGCACACACGCGCGCACACACACGCACGCACGCACGCGCGCGCGCGCGCGCGCTTATTCTGATTTATGTGAGGAGTAAATGTCGCCCTCAGTTCCGTTTCTGCTGCCACACTCAGCTCCCCCCCTCCCTTCCTCCACTTTTTCTGTTGAGATTCCACTTCTGCCGCCCTCCTTTAGCCCCTTACCTTCCCCACCCCTTCTCTTCCCTCACCCTCCTCCCCAGGAAGAAAGGTGGCAGAGTGGTTAAGACGTTCGCCTGCCAATCCAACGTGTGAGAAGTGCGTGGGTTCGAGCCCTGCCTTTCTCGCCCTTTCTTTCCCAGTTTGAATGACAAATCGAACTGAACGTCAAGTCCATCGGATGAGGACTATAAGCGAGTCGGACCCGTGTGCTCTCCTGGCCCCCTGCACACGTTAAAGAACCCAAGGCAGTTGAAAATCGAAAAGAGCAGGGGGTTCCCCGCTGCCCTGGCAAAATTGATGTAGATTGAAGATAGCCGCCTGGTATTTCTTACAAAGCCACAGGAATTGTCACTTACTGTTATCGTGTGCCATCGTGTATCGGTGGAAATAGAGGACACGTATAAACGTCACATGCATCCTATGTGAGAAACTGGAGGAATAAATGAGATAAATGAAAATGAGTAACTGATATTTGAATGGTACGGGAAACGACTGAATGAGCGCCAGTAGGCTGCTCTTCGGCCGGCTCTACCTGGGTAGGCAGCCCGTTGAGTGAGTGAGGTAGTGTGCTTATTGTAAAGCGCTTACAGCTTGGTCTGTGACCGAGGATAGGCGCTATATAAATACCCAATATAATAATAATAATAATTCCACTTATTACTCCTTCGAATCCGCTATCGGACTCCTGTTCCCTCTCTCTCTCTCTCTCTCCTCTCTCTCTCTCTCTCTCTCTCTCTCTCCCTCGCTCTCTATCTGTGTGTGTGTGTGTGTGTGTGTGTGGTGTGTGTGTGTGTGTGTGTGTGTAAGGATCTGTCTATGTTTCTGTGAGTTTGCCCGTGCTTGAGAGAGAGAGAGAGAGAGAGAGAGAGAGAGAGAGAGAGAGAGAGACAGAGACAGAGACAGAGAGAGACACCGAGAGAGCCAGTGTGTGATTGTATTTGTGTGTGCGAGTAAGAAAGAGAGAGAGAGAGAGAGAGAGAGACAGACAGACAGACAGACAGACAGAGACAAAGACAGACAGACAGACAGACAGACAGGCAGACAGAGACAATGGCAGAGATACTGAGAGAGAGGAAAATAACATTGACTGCACACTTACACTTTGTGAGTGAGATTAATATGAGCAACAACAACTAACAACTGTTGTCAACAATTTATAGTAAACATGTGGGTTTTATGCGTACGCATACACACACACACACACACACACGTTTGCTCCGATTTGTGTGAATAGTAAATGTCGCCCTCAGTTCCGTTTCTGCAACCACACTAAGCTCCCCCCTCCCCCCTCCCCCCACCCCCACGTCTTCTGTTGAGATTCCACTTCTACCGCCCTCCGTTAGCCCCTTACCTTCCCCCACCCCTTCTCTTCCCTCACCCCACCCCCTCTCCTCCGACCTCCACCCCTCTTATTACTCCAAGTTCCGCTATCGGACTCCTCTTTCCCAGGTTCAGGACCCCCCCCCCCCTCCCCTCCCCTCCGTGTGTGTGTTTGTGCGTGTGTGTGTGTGGTGTGTGTGTGTGTGTAAGAATCTATGTATCTGTGAGTTTACCTGTGCTTGAGAGAGAGAGAGAGAGAGAGAGAGAGAGAGAGACTCAGTTTATGGGCGGAGTTATGACGTCACAGCTAACGACCGTCAACAAACAGCCCAGGGGTGCGTTGTGAGGGCGCGGCAGTTGTGGCCTGGCCGTCGACACATACTGACATTGCACGCAGTGCCTCGTCGTCTTTCCCACACGCAGTGCCTCGTCGTCTTTGTCCGTTCCCCACAGTTCCATGGCACAGGTATGAGGGAGTGTTGTTCACATTTCTACATTTAGCCAGCAGTAGTTTCAGGGTTTTTGTTGTTGTTGTTGTTGTTGTTGTTGTTTTGTTGCTGGTTTGTTTGTTTCTGTGTGGGGTTTATAGTTTATAGATAACGGGGTTTGTATTATCCAAACAGACCGACATGTATCAACGGCTAGCCTGAGTGTGCCGGTTATTCGCGCAGCGCGAGGTGGCTTAGCAGATAGCGCCGAGGGACAGGTGGCAGATCTATCCAGACGAGACAGACGCTGATGTGAGAGGTCAAGAGTCAGGCGGCGCAGTCAATCTTCCAGCCGTATGGGTGACGGCGGGTCTAGTCTGTGTCACCTCACCGGGGGACAGCTTCTGGAGATGCTGGGCGATCGGCGATGGAGCGCTGCTTGACTGCGATTACCGTGGCCTTGGATACCATGCTTTTGAGGGAAGGGCATGGTGGCACCCCTCTAGGGGTTGAGCAGAAAAACTGCCCTCTCGACCGAAGTCTGCGACGTTTCTGTTGGTCATTTCAGAGACATGCAGCGCTTCAGCGACTTTCGTCCTACTCCCAAATGCGGCACAGGAGCATCGCTACCCGAGCATGAAGAAACCACCTGGTGGTCCTGAAAACAGATCTTGTGAGGGGGGGGGGGGGAGGGAGAGGGGGCGGAGGGGGGGGGGAGGAGAGGCAGAGAAAACTGACGCCCACAGTCAGTCTACCGACGCTGTAAAGTGAACACCAGTTCACATGGGGGAACCAGAAGCGAGAGAAGAAGAGACAACAGCCCCGTCTGGAACCAAACCCAAGATTCTCGCCAGCTACCAGACCTGCCACCCACCCACCCCCCATCCCACCCACCCCTACCCCCATCCCCCGCCCCCCCCCCCCCCCACGCCCCCACCCCCTCCCCCCCCAAAAAAAGAAACAGACTTCGTTCTGTAAGGAATACCTTGTCCTTAAGAGCATGTGGCCGATAGAACGTAAATCTCACCTCTATTCTACGTTTGCTGGTAAAGTAGGCAGAGACACGTACGACCAAACTGCGTATGCCATTTAAACGCTGGTACATTGCATGTCTACAAAGCTCTGCGTGACCGTTTTAAAGTCGTTTTGTGTGTGGCCATGTTGGTTAAACAGGCAGATGGTATTACTTTAAAATGTGTGAAACTGACGGAACAAACTGTGGTCAAGAGATGGCCTAAATCATTCGTGCAAAGGAAGATTGATTTCATTCATGAAGAGCGGTATTTCTCAGTCCTGAAGTGGTATGTACACTTGTTGACGAGCCTGTGACGATCTGAACCCAAGCATTGATCACATTTAATGTGACCTCATAAGGTTAGTTTCAAAGTGAGATGAATACAGGCAGAAATTAAAACAAGTTTTGAAAGGAAATTAAAGTAAATCCGCCAATGACATGGACAAATTATTGGACAAAACACGACGCGTTTCGACCCCTTGTCCTGAATAGTGTTTATCTTGCATGAAGAAGGCATAAGAGGTCAAAACGCGTCGTGTTTTGTCGTGTAATTTGTTTGTCCCTGTCATCTGGCATATATTTACTTCGATTTCGTTTTGTTATTTAAACCTTACAAGTCTATCTGCAGAAAACACTTACGCCCCAATGAAAATCTCTTTTGAATGATACTGTTGTTTGTACCTTTCTTTATCATTTTTCTTCTTCTTAATCCCCCCCCCCCCCCTCCTCCTCCTCCTCTTCCTCAGTAATGAAAAAGTGACTAATGCGGACTCACCGATTCCCCCACCCCACCCTCCTGTCTCCCTTCCACATTTCCTGCCGATTTTTTTTTTTTTTTCATTTTTTAAATTTCTATGGGTCGGTGGAAAGTGGTAGCGCTGTAAACACAAACAAGATGCAAAGCATATAAACGTACTCCCAGTTTATCCTGAATACGCGTGAGATATTCCATAAAGAGGAAAAACCGTCTTGGGCTGGTGCAACCGTTAGTAATGGCTATTCTGGTAAACATCGGCTATCGTCTGTGACCTAAAATGAACATATTTACAAATTTTCAGAAAGATCGGCCAAGAACATTCTGAGACTTTCCATAAAGAAGAAAACCATTATGGGCTGTTAGTAACGGCTATAACGGTAAACTTAAACATCGGGCATCATCCGTGACCCACAATGAACATATCTACAAACTTTCAGAAATATCCGCCACGTACTTTCTGAGATATTCGATAAAGAAGAAAAAACGTTACAGGCCGCTACAGCCGTTAGTAACGGCTATAACGGTAAATTAAAACATCGGGCATCATCCGTAACCCATAATGAAGATACCTGCTAATTTTCATAAAGATCGGCCAAGTGCTTGCTGAGATATTCCATAAAGAAGAAAAGCGTTACAGGCCGTTACAGCCGTTAGTAACGGCTATAAGGTAAACTAAAACATCAGGCATCATCCTTGATCCATATTGAACACACCTGCTAATGTTCACAAAGATCGGCCAAGTACTTTCTGAGATATTCCATAAAAAAAACAACCGTTACATGCCGTTACAGCCGTTAGTAACGGCTATAACGGTAAACTAAAGCATCGGGCATTATTCGTGATCCATAATGAACATACCTGCTAATGTTCACAAAGATCGGCCAAGTACTTTCTGAGATATTCCATGAAGAAGAAAAAGCGTTACAGGCCATTACATCCGTTAGTAACGGCTATAACGGTAAACTAAAACATCGGACATTATTTTTGACCCATAATGAACATACCTACAAATTATCAGAAAGATCGGCCAAGTGCTTTCTGAGATATTCTATAAAGAAGAAAAAGCGTTACAGGCTGTTACAGCCGTTAGTAACGGCTAAAACGGGTAAACTAAAACATCGGGCATCATTCGTGACCCATAATGAACGTATCTGCTAACTTTCGCAAAGATCAGCCACGTACTTTCTGAGATATTCCATAAAGAAGAAAAAGCGTTACCGGCCGTTACAGCCGTTAGTATATACCGGTAAACTAAAACATCGGGCATCATCTGTGACCCATAATGAACATATCTACAAATGTTCAGAAAGATCGGCCAAGTACTTTTTAATATACTCTAAAAAGAAGAAAAACCTTTGCAGGCTGTTACAGCCGTTAGTATCGGCTATAACCGGGTAAACTAAAACATCGGGCATCATCCGTGACCCATAATGAACATACCTGCTAATTTTCACAAAGTTCGGCCAAGTACTTTCGGAGATATTCCATAAAGAAGAAAAAGCGTTACAGGCGGTTACAGCCGTTAGTAACGGCTGTAACGGTAAACTAAAACGTCGGGCATCATCCTTGACCCATAATGAACATACCTGCAAATTTTCAGAAAGATCGACCCAGCAGTTTTGTCTGGAGCGAGTGGAACACATTTTGACCACAGGCACACAGATAGACAGACAGACAGACAGACACACAGACAGCATTTCTTCGTTCCCATTCTAAAGTACTCCCTGTTCTTTAAGAACTGTGAGTACAAAAAGATTTTATTGACTCATTGTGCGTGCAGCAGTCTAGACAACATTTGTCACCCTTGTAGCCTTGAATGCTTTAATCTGCATGAAAATTACCTCCCCTTGCAGGTTTCGCCACCTCACTGACGATCGGGCAAGTTCGTTTCTTTTCAACTTCAGTTTTCCTTTTTACCACTTTCTTCATGTCTTTTCAATCGTCAAAATAAAGTTTAGGGTACACAGGAAAAAATGGGACATTCGGGTCACCGTAAAGACATTAGATATATATATATATATATGTATATATATATATAGAGAGAGAGATATATATATATCTATATATATATATATATATATATATATATATATATATATAATATATATATAACAAACTAATAAATTCCAAGGATAAGTACCGCACCGTTCCAGCAACTTACAGAGCAGCTTGGTATTGCAATGACTGCAAGAAATATTGAATTATAAACAAAGCTTGCTCTTATGTCTTAGATTGAAGAAATAGGGGGAGATAGCATTCATATCTGCAGTGGTTGGTGTGCAATACCGTAGTATGTTTGTTGAGTTTTCAAAAACCCAACCAAAGGTGCCATCTAAGAAGCAAAAGAAAATCATAAAAGAGCAAGACAAGCGGTACTTATCCTTGGAATTTATTAGTTTGTTGTATTTTAGTCCCTTGCGGATTCATTCCAAGAACTTGCCCTCAGCACTTGTGTCTTAGAGGATATCTTTTTATATTTTCTACTTTTCACAAGAAAATGTAGCTTGTCTTGCTCTTTTATGATTTTCTTTTGCTTCTTAGATGGCACCTTTGGTTGGTTTTTTGAAAACTCAACAAACATACTACGGTATTGCACACCAACCTTTTCTGGGATTGCATTCTTTTTAAAACTGAAAAGGCAGAGGAGTCAAATTACCACTTTCCGCGGTCACTGAGGAGAAACCACCAAGTTTCGAAATATCGGTATATGACCAGGAGTTATATGTTAGTGAGTTTCCCTCCCTATTGGAGGATGTCTCCCCCTTGGAGAATATAAGCTTGCTGAAGGCTCATTTTGAGAAGCATTTATTTTATTTTTCCCCATTCACCCACTCAAGCACATACTGTTAGTTAGGCAGAATCATCTACCACTGCAGATATGAATGCTATCTCCCCCTATTTCTTCAATCTAAGACATAAGAGCAAGCTTTGTTTATAATTCAATATTTCTATATATATATATATATATATATATATATATATATATATCGACTTTAGCAAACTTGAATTGCAGACCTTGGTAGGTGTCAGGGCGAAAAAATGCTATTTTTAATGGAAAGTGCAACATGTAAAAAATACTATAATTACCTTGCTGAGATAATGTTGAAATCAGTTAGTGTTGGTTCACGCAACTCTACCGATGGATTAATAGCAATTAAAAAGATGCAAAGCATATAAACGTACTCCCAGTTTGCAAACCGTTTATAAATCGGCCAAGTGCTTTGTGAGATAAGAAATAAAGGCAAAATAACGGTTTTAACGGTTATTTAACCGATGTACACTTTTGAAACTGGTATTTTAGTCCTCACTGGCCTGAAGCCTGTGTACATACAAATTTCATCCAAATCGGACAATATGTCAAGAATAACAGTTTTTAACAGTCAGATTTTGAAACATTACATGGAAGTGCCATTTGTGTGTGATAACCTTTCTATATACAAAATTTCATTAAAACCCACCTGTATATAAAACCCACCTATATATATAAAAACTAAGGGCAAAATAACGGTTTAATGGTTATATAACCGATATACACTTTTGAAACCGGTATTTTAGTCCTCACTGGGCTAAAGCCCATGTACATATCAAATTTCATCCAGATCGGACAATATGTCAAGAATAACTGTTTTTAACAGTCAAATTTTGAAACACCATATAGAAGTGCCATTTGTGTGTGACAACCTTTCTATATACCAAATTTTATTAAAATCCACCTATATATAAGAAATAACGGGTTTTAACGGTTGTTTAATCCATTTTCAGCATTACATCACTTACATATGGACAGAGGCTCCGATTTGTCACAAGATCATCCGAACTGCTTATAAATTGGCCAAGTACTTTCTGAGATATTCCATAAAGAATAAAAAACCGTTACAGGCCGTTAGTAACGGCTATAGCGGTAAACTAAAACATCAGGCATCATCCGTGGCCCATAATGAACATAACCTACAAAATTTCAGAAAGATCGGCCCAGTAGTTTTGTCTGGAGCGAGTGGAACACATTTTGACCATGGACACACACAGACACACACACAGACAGACAGACACACAGACAGCATTTCTTCGTTCCCATTCTAAAGTACTCCCTGTTCTATAAAAACTGGAAGTAAAAAAAATGTACAGCCAGTTTGGCGATGTGGAGAGTTGGTAAGGCCTACCGATTGATTGAAAACAATTAAAAAGAAAAATATATACACAGCCAGTTTGGCAATGTGGAGAAGTGGCGGAGGGGGTGAGAGAGATGGGCAGAGAAGAGGGAACAGAAGGGAGATCACTTTACTGCTTTTGTTCCTTTCCTTATCAAGCCAGAATGTGATTTGCATAGTTTGGTAAAAACATTTAAGGTTTACCTGTCCACCAACAAGGTTGTTTTTGTACTCCCAGTTCTTAAAGAACAGGGAGGGCTTTAGAATGTGAACGAAGAAATGCTGTCTCTGTGTGTGTGTGTGTGTCTGTCTGTCTGTGTGTCTGTCTGTGTGTCCATGGTCAAAATGTGTTCCACTCGCTCCAGACAAACCTACTGGGTCGATCGATCTGAAAATTTGTAGGTATGTTCATTATGGATCAAGAATGATGCCCGACGTTTTAGTTTACCGTTACAGCCGTTACTAACGGCTGTAACGGCCTGTAACGCTTTTTCTTCTTTATGGAATATCTCCGAAAGTACTTGGCCGATCTTTGTGAAAATTAGCAGGTATGTTCATTATGGGTCACGGATGATGCACGATGTTTTAGTTTACCCCGTTACAGCCGTTACTAACGACTGTAACAGCCTGTAACGGGTTTTCTTCTTTGTAGAATATATTAAAAAGTACTTGGCCGATCTTTCTGAAAATTTGTAGAAATGTTCACTATGGGCCACAGATGATGCCTGATGTTTTAGTTTGCCGTTACTAACGGCTGCAACGGCCCGAAACGCTTTTTCTTCTTTATGGAATATCTCGGAGAGCACTTGGCCGATCTTTGTGAACATTAGCAGGTATGTTCATTATGGGTCGCGAATACTGCCCGATGTTTTAGTTTACCTTTATAGCCGTTACTAACGGCTGTAACGGCCTGTAACGGTTGTTTTTCTTCATGGAATATCTCCGAAAGTACTTGGCCGATCTTTGTGAAAATTAGCAGGTATACTCATTATGGATCAAGGATGATGCATGATGTTTTAGGTTACAGTTATAGCTGTTACTAACGGCTGTAACGGCCTGTAACTTTTTCTTCTTTATGGAATATCTCCGAAAGTACTTGGCCGATCTTTGTGAACATTAGCAGGTATGTTCACTATGGGTTACGGATGATGCCCGATGTTTTATTTTACCGTTATAGCCATTACTAACGGCTGTATCGGCCCGTAACGCTTTTCTTCTTTATGGAATATCTCAGAACGTACTTGGCAGATCTTTGTGAAAATTAGCAGGTATCTTCATTATGAGTTACGGATGATGCCTGATGTTTTAGTTTACCGTTATAGCCGTTACTAACGGCTGTAACGGCCTGTAACGGTTTTTCTTCTTTATGGACTATCTCAGAAAGTACGTGGCCAATATTTCTGAAAATTTGTAGATGTGTTCATTATGGGTCACGGATGATGCCCGATGTTTAAGTTTACCGTTAGAGCCGCCACTAACGCCCCATAATGGTTTTCTTCTTTGTGGAAAATGTCAGAAAGTTCTTGGCCGAATCTTTCTGAAAATTTGTAAGTATGTTCATTTAAGGTCACAGACGATAGCAGATGTTTACCAGGATAGCCATTACTAATGGCTACACCAGCCCAAGACGGTTTTTCCTCTTTTTGGAATATCTCACGCGTATTCAGGATAAACTGGGAGTACGTTTATATGCTTTGCATCTTGGGGTGGTTTTTTGTTGTTGTTGTTTGTCACTCACCACTTTGGCTTCACAAGGGGAGTATTGTGCATGTTTATGTCTGTACCTTTTTTTGTTTGTCGCTGAGGAAGGCATTTTGACGAACATTTCTTGTCCTGTTTTGTGTCGTGCATTAAATTGTCGTTACTTCACACTTTGTTTTGTGTGCTCTTCTGCTTTTTTGTCGTGTTTCAGTAACGCCGCAGTTTGTTTCATTTGCCGTTTGTTTGTTTGTTTTTTTGTCCGGGTCCTTGAGCGTATTCTCAAATTTCTATCATTTTGGCCAGACATTATATACCTCCAGCAGTTTAGTTTCTTCCACTTCACATTGTTAATCCTTTGACGGCCTTGTTTGTTTGTTTGTTTGTTTGTTTGTTTTTTTGTGTGTGTGTGTGTTTTTTAGGTCCACTGGGTTGTAATTCCCCCCCCCCCCCCCCCCCCCCCATGGTGTTGAGAACATGACAAAAAGAAAAACACAACAGTGTTGCTCTATGTTGAGACAAAGTCTCTTCATCATCATCTGTTTCTTCCTCCTCCTTCTTCTCCTTCTGTACCTCTTCCTTCTCAGTGCTGAAAACGTGATTTTCGCTATGCGGATTCGACAATTCCCCCACCTCATCTCTCTATGTTAGAGACATGGTAGGACTGCGGCCAGTGCAAGCAGCCATGTCCACTGAAGAGTCCTCACTGAGGAAACAACACAGAACTCTTGACAGGCATAATCAGACTTTTTATGTTCAAAACGCACAACTCATCGATCTCACTGAATGATTTGACTATATTGTTCGTCCATCGAATCCACAAGGACCACTTCAGTCATCTAGGGTTTGAGGGGAGATGATTTGTGCATACAGAGGTGGCTCATCAAGCCGATGTCTGCACGGAATGTGCGATGACAGCTTGGACAGGCAATGTGGGAGACCTGCCCTTGATCGCTGGCACAGGCTTTCCTTGTCTGTCTCTGTTGTTGTGCTGCAGCTGTCCCCCTCTCTTCACATACACAGGCGCCTTTGTGGATAGAGTAGCGCCATTTAGTTCAATCCACAGCAGTTAATGATGTTATGAGAGTGTTTTGAAGCAATCTCCTGACCTCCATGGGAACGCTTTCCTTGTTGCAGCTAACCATGGAAGAGTTTTTTTTGGGGTAGCCGGTGGTCTGGCATGCGAGCTACATGACCTGCCCATGGAAGCTGAGACAGCATCAGAATGGTGTGGATGCTCGCCAGGCCTGCTTGGTCGAGCACCTCTGTGTCTGGGATTTTGTCCTGCCATTTTGATAATATCACGCTGTAGGCGTCCTTTTTTTCTTCCCTCCTTCTTCTTCACTCCTTTCTTCTTTCCCAACCCGCTCCTTTTGGAATCACTTTTCATCTGCATTCACAGTGACTGAGGACATGTTTAGCTGTACCTGGTTTTCCTTCATTATTTGTTTATTTTCTTTTGTCCTGCCTAAAACTGACTAACCATTCGAAGCTCGTGACTTCAGTGTTCGTTATGTTCATTTAGCGGCTAGATATTTTATTTAGCGTTCATTTCAATGTTGTATCTTCTGGCTTTGTTGTCTTCAGGACCATGTTTGTTCAAAAAAATATCTTTTAATGCGTTGTCTCTTGTTTTATGTATCCAGGTTCTTTTTAGATCCTCAAGCATACGCTCAAACATATTTCTTTCATTTTGATCATTCATGATTTATTCTGGGTAACATTTCTCTATATTGCTGTCTTCTATTATTCCTTTACCATCCTTTTCTGGCCTCCTTTGAAATCCATCGGATTGTGCTGTCCTGTCTTGTCCTTCCCGTGGTGTTGGGTGCAGTACCACAGGTACTACCAGCGGTGACTACTGACGAGTTCTCATGCGGAAGATGACAATCAGCTCCAAAAGGGCATATTCAAATATCTTGTTTACAATACAGAACTCAACGGTTCGCATAGCTGTCACTGAAGTCTTTAAAGTCTTTAATTTAATGTCGACATATATAATTATCTTCTTTTCCCCACGTCACTTTCCTTTTCTCACCCACTCCCCATCCCCCCAGCCCCCCCCCCTCTCTCTCCTCTCTCTCTCTCTCTCTCTCTCTCTCTCTCTCTCTCTCTCTCTCTCTCTCTCTCCCCTCTCTCTCTCTCCCTCCGAACTCTGTTCCATCCCAGAGAGAATTCTCATTCTCTCTCTCTCTCTCTCTCTCTCTCTCTCTCTCTCTCTCTCTCTCTCTCTCTCTCTCTCTCTCTCTCTCTCTCTCTCTCTCTCTCTCTCTCTCATCCCGCCTCATCTTCGATCAGCTCATGAATGAAACCGACGGCTTATTGACGAATCTCTGTCTCCCCTTCTCTTGATCAGACCTCAAAACGTCACCATGGCGACAGGAGGGCAGCCTTCACCACAACCTGGACACCCCATGACGTCATCCACCGACTGTCCTCTGTGTGGGTCCCTGTGTCTGGGTCCCGTCATTCTGCCGTGCACTGACGTCATCTGCCGGAGATGTCTGCACGACATGCTGCAAGGGTGGGCCCCACGAGTTGCCTGTCGGCAGTGTGGCCAACACCTGAACCTCCAAAGGGACCGGAAGGTAACAGTCAGCGAGCTTGTCCAGCAGATGGGGACAGACCCCATCCTTGACAACCTGGTCCACCAAGAGCTGAACAAAGCCGCAGACGTCCGATGTCTGCACTGCCCCAACAGCCAGGCTGTCCATGTCTGCCTGGATTGTCAGGAGTATTACTGCGACGTCTGCTCGGGGATTCACTACAGGAGTCGCTTCGCAAGAGACCACGTTCTTCACTCTTTGTCCCAGGCTCTGAAGAACTCTCCTTCTGCGAGCCATCCCATACCCACAGTCAGCCCTGCATCATCCTTTGTTGTGTCTCCATCGTTGCTGGACAGCATTCGTAACCTTCCTGACTCCCAGTCAAGTGATACATCTAGAGGCGTGAATGAGTGGAATGAGTGGGTAACGAGGCAGGTGAGCCTGTTGCAGGAGGCTTCCAGAGAAAGGCTGAAGGTAAAGACCATCCTGCAGGACATCCTGTCTCTGGGGCAGGATTTGTTGAAGGGAGTCCTCGCAGACGAACAGATTCTCAATGCGTACCAGCATTACCTACCCCGTTTTGACGTCATCCAACGCATAGACGCTGGCACCTACGTCATCCGCGCCACAGGTTCTGACGTCAGCACGGAAGTCAAGACAGAGTCCCTGGAGGGACGTCTGTGGGGGTCAGGCAAGGTCGTCACTGCCTCGATTTGAAGGCTGTAGAAATGATAAAGACACAACTGGATCAGCAGCTACACCGCACAGGTCAGTGTGAGGAACGGGTTGAGGTCATGGGGTGAATAGGACAGAAGAACAGAGAGAGACAGAGGGAGAGAGAGCATAAAATTAAAGATGGGCAGAAGCTGTGCACGAAAGCAGTTGTAATAAGGAAACTCGAAAAAGCTCGTAACTAATTTTTGAGTCGGTGGTTATAGTGGTAAAGAGCTTTCATTGTTCCTTGATTGACATGTTGCTATTTTGAATCGCAGCTTGCACTCAAAGTCTAACAGGATACTAGCTTTTTAACCCAGCTTTGCTGGGTCAATGAACCTCTAAACACACCTTCTTTACACCCCCGTCTCTTCCTCAAGGGTGACAAAATTTACAGACTTGACATATACGATTCCCAATGCCCATGATGATGATGGCGATGGAATTGTGAGAAGGAGGAGGAGGACGACGACAATGACAACGGCAACGATGATGATGATGACAAAGCCAATGACAATGATCATAACAAAGACAATGACAGTGATGGTGATAGCGACAAGGATGAAATTGACTGTGTTCATTGATGATGTTTACTGATGATGATGATGATGATGATAATGAAGTTTACTGATGATGAAACTACTGATGATGATGATGATGATGATGATGACGATGATGATGATGATGATGATGATGATGATGATGATGATGAAAATTGTCCACAGATCAAAGGACTCTGGATCTAACCACCACAGATCAGGGACTCTGGATCTATTCACCATGTCAGTGGGACCAACCATTTCATCCCCCACCCACACCCCCACTTCAACTCAACTGCCCCCAGCCACACCTTCTACCACTCACACCTTCACCCCCACCAATGACGTCATGACGGCTACCCCGCAACGTCTGTTCACGACGTCACCACCAACAACAGCAGACGACAGGGGAAAACCCATGATCACCTCCATTGTGTGTCTGCCCGACGACACGTTAATCATGGCGGATTCCAAAAACGACAAGGTGAAGGTGATGGACCTGGCTCCCCCTCACACACTGTCTGCCTCTCTGTCTATTCCTCAAAAACCATGGCGCCTGGCTCTGTTGTCTGACGGACTGGTTGCCGTGACAACAGACCAACCCGTAATCTGTCTGATCAAAGTGACGGACACCGTGACAGCATCGTCACGGATACGGACGTTTCGGAAGTATGACGGTATTGCAGCACAGAGTGATGGAGACATGTTGGTCAGTTGTAGTAGAGATGGCGCTGGCCCTGCTGCTGTGCACGTGCTGTCCAGACGGGTGACGTGGTCAGGATAGTGACTGACAGCACCAGGCTGACAGGACTGAAGTCACCAGAGTACATCTGTGATGACGGGGACAACCACGTCCTGGTGGCTGACTTCTGGAAACATCTGGTGCACAGAGTGGAGGTCAGTTCTGGCCACGTCACCCACACCTATGACCACACTGACCTCAGGTATCCTACGCAGGTGTGTGCAGACAGGGCCGGGGTCATTTATATCGCGAGTCGTGGTGGTGATAGTGGTGGCAGTGGTGGCGGTGGTTGTGTGTTGGTGAGGAACAGGGGGATCAGTGGAGACGACTGTTGACCTCTGACTTCAGTGACCAGGGGTATGTCATTCCTCGGGGCTGTGTCTGACCAGGGCTGGACGTCTGGTAGTGGCATGGCTGGACAGATCTTACGGTGATAGTGTCGTTGTTTGTTATGACTTGATGTAAACGTCTGGCCCGATCTCCCTCGCGATGCGCCTGTCTGTTTGTCAATTTGCCCATTTATCTGTCCATTCGTCCGCTTGCTTTGCTATTTGTTTATCGTCTGGCTGCCCGTTCGTCTGTTCCCCGCTGATTTGTACGTCTATCTGTGTGTTTTTCGACAAGAGAACGACCAATTATCGCTGGAAACAAAAAGATGGCGATAGTGAACATCTCCAGGTAAGGTTCACGGTAAATTACGGCATTTGGTATTCAAGAATTAATTTAAAGGGGCTCAGAGAGAGAGGGAGAGAGAGAGGGGGTATGATTGAGACTCGGCATAGGTTTAAATTCAGTGTACTAGGACATTCATACATAGTCATATCATGACAATGGGCATTGTGACTTCAAATTTGATTTACTCTTTAACTTATGTTGGTACCCAACATTATAAATATTTCTTTTATACCAGAATAGACCTTTGGTAAATAGGTATTGAACAACGACGACAATTACAACGTGATACAGTTCAGATTTAAACCTCTGTTGAAATATTGTGATGTTAGGCTTCTTCTTTTCTCCTTCTTCTTCTTTAAATTATTTTTGTTTGTTTGTTTGTCTCTTTATGATCGGGTGCGTTCACAAATGCAGGGTCTCTGCCACGCTTAAACAGTTCTAGAAGAAAATGAAGGCGGTTAAGTCAAGTCATAATGCAGAGAAACAAGATGCAAAGCATATAAACGTACTCCCAGTGTATCTTCCTGAAAAACGTCACAATCAAACATGCGTCATAATGTATTTGTTTTACATGTCAAGAGATATTCTTTTTTAAACCGCTTTTGAGCCGTTAGTAACGGCTATTCTGGTAAAATAAAACATCGGGCATCATCCGTGACCCATAATGAACATACCTACAAATTTTCAGAAAGATCGGCCCAGACGTTTTGTCTGGAGCGAGTGGAACACAATTTGACCACGGACAGACACACAGACAGACACATGCACAGCGTTTTCTTCGTTCCCATTGTAAAGTACTCTCTGTTCTACAAGAACTGGAAGTACAAAAAAGAAGAAGAAGAAGAGGACGACAGGCCTTTTAACATGCACTTCAATCATAGATCTGAATTTGTGGTTATTGATTTATTCATTACAGACATGAATCTATCCATCTGTCCGTCTGCTTTCCTGTAGTGATATCAGTTGTTTCAAGTACATAGAGATGTCGATACACTGAAACTGGGTTCTGTGGGGCGGGCCCGCAATTGCGCGGCCCGCTATTGCGCGGCTAACCCTAACCCTAACCCGAACCCTAACCCTAACCCTAACCCCTAACCCTAACCCTAACGGGAGCGTGCCGGTGTTCCCCGGGTTCTATGTTCCCCAGTAGCGGTGTTCCCCGTGTCTCTGTTCCCCAGTGTCGATGTTCCCCGACCGAAAAAGCGTGCCGCTGTTCCCGTACCGCTGTTCCCCAGGTTCTCTGTTCCCCAGTAGCGCTGTTCCCCAAACAGATTTCTGTCCAGTCGGCATGAAACCCCTCTTCTACGGCCCTCCCGCTCCACCCCCAATACCTCCCCTCCCCCCCCCCCCCCTCCTTCCCCCCTCCCACCCTGCCCTCGCACTGCCTCGCCTATAGCAATGAAAACAACATTAACAACGTTTAAGTCAGCAAAACCCACCAACACCACCAACGGCAAAAACTTGGGGAACAGCGGGCCTGGGGAACACCGGGACTGGGGAACACCGGGACCGGGATTTGCGGGAATGGGGAACAGCGGGATCGCCACAGGGTGGGGAACAACGAAACTGGGAAACTTAGGGACTGAATTTCGATTTTTTCTTGAGGGGAACACCGGACTGGGGAATATAGAGACTGGGGAACAAAGAACCTGGGGAACAGCGGCATGACCCCACCCTAACCCTAACTGTCGCGCAATGGCGGGCCCGCGCAATAGCGGGCTGACCCCGGTTCTGTCGCTTTATTTTAACGTTCCAAAGCGGATCTAACTACTCGGAGATCCAAAACTGGAACTTAAAAAAAAAAAAGTAAATGAATTATTCCTCAGAATGATTGTCCTCCCTCTGGACCTTTGTTGCAGTAAGTTTGTGTGACTTCATTTGTAGAGAGTAACAATCATCAGCCAGGTACAGGGATCAGATCAAATACCAAAGCGTATTTCAGAAGCCCTCATTGAATGAAGACCGCTGACTAAAACCAATGAAGTGCACGACCCATAGACATGTTCCGGGGGGGGGGGGGGGGAAAGCTGGGGCTGTTAACGCCTGCCTTTTCATCGCAAGTAAAGTCTCCCCCCACCCCCACCCCACCCACCCCCCTCTCAGTTCATAGGTCAAGCAAATAGATCCAGAGAGTCGAAACATTTGATTGGAAGCACACTCCAGGATCAGGATCATCGCACTGGATCTGCATTCCAGACGACCCGTTTCGCACCCATGTTTCGGCGTGTTCATTCTCTGACTGAGCTCTTCAGCCGATTGATTGTGGAGCAATAGGCCTACTGACTGATTGTGGAGCAATAGGCCCATTGACTGATTGTGGATCAATAGGCCTACTGACTGATTGTGGAGCAATAGGCCCATTGACTGATTGTGGAGCAATAGGCCTACTGACTGATTGTGGAGCAATAGGCCCATTGACTGATTGTGGAGCAATAGGCCCATTGACTGATTGTGGAGCAATAGGCCTATTGACTGATTGTGGAGCAATAGGCCTATTGACTGATTGTGGAGCAATAGGCCTACTGACTGATTGTGGAGCAATAGGCCCATTGACTGATTGTGGAGCAATAGGTCTGTTGACTGATTGTGGAGCAATAGGTCTGTTGACTGATTGTGGAGCAATAGGTCTGTTGACTGATTGTGGAGCAATAGGCCTGTTGACTGTTGACTGATTGTGGGGCAATAGGCCTGTTGACTGATTGTGGAGCAATAGGTCTGTTGACTGATTGTGGAGCAATAGGTCTGTTGACTGATTGTGGAGCAATAGGTCTGTTGACTGTTGACTGATTGTGGAGCAATAAGCCTGTTGACTGATTGTGGAGCAATAGGCCTGTTGACTGTTGACTGATTGTGGAGCAATAGGCCTGTTGACTGTTGACTGATTGTTGAGCAATAGGCCTGTTGACTGATTGTGGAGCAATAGGCCCATTGACTGATTGTGGAGCAATAGGCCTATGGGCTGATCATGGAGCAATAGGCATATTGACTGATTGTGGAGCAATAGGCATATTGACTGATTGTGGAGCAATAGGCCTGTTGTTTTCGGAGTGACCACCAGCAGCTTCTGACCCTATGAAAATAGTGGGGTCACTCTCACTGAAGACAACCTATGACACATATTACCTCCCTTGCAGATTTCTTAACATTGTCTCTTGCTGTTGTGGTCAAGCACTAAAATGGTGATGTCCAGAGGTCAAGAAGAATATAATGTATTGGATCAAACTACCGTAAATCGGTGGGGGGGGGGGGGGGGGGGGGGGGGGGGGGGGGGGGGGGGGGATTAGGACGGAGGGTGTCATTGAATGTAGCATGACAAAGGACTTGATGTGTGAACTGACCAACATTCAGACAGTCAGCGGCTCGGTCTTAATCATGAGCAACAGGGCAGAGGCGTTGTCCTGTCCTCGTTGTCGATCCAAACCTATCCTTTACGTTATCAGTCAAGCCCAGTTCTTTATAATATTGCCCACCCAATCCAGCCGTTCGTCCATGACATGTATTGGTGAACACGATCAGTACGGGAGACCTATGGATCAACTGGGAATTGAAGTAGCTGATTTTCTACATGGCCAAAGCAAATAACAAGTAGGGTAAATCTTGCGCCCATGATG
This sequence comes from Conus ventricosus, assembly GCA_018398815.1. Classification (NCBI taxonomy): domain Eukaryota; kingdom Metazoa; phylum Mollusca; class Gastropoda; order Neogastropoda; family Conidae; genus Conus; species Conus ventricosus. The sequence continues at coordinate 45,908,462 of CM031627.1, forward strand.
AAATAAACGTAAATCCAGACAAATGCTGCTTCCGACAACGAATCGCTTAGCAGAAATGACAACTTGGAGCGCACAGAGCAAACGAATGACACCCCCTAGACCAGTGTAAAGTCATGTCGTCACTGAGGTGATGGGGATGGTTTTGCAGACGATCAATGGAGCGTTGTATCTTCATTGGGAGGCTGGTGGGGATGGTTTTGCAGACGATCAATGGAGCGTTGTATCTTCATTGGGAGGCTGGTGGGGGTGGTTTTCAGATGACACCGAGTCTGGGTTTGGTCCTAGCTGGCGGTCCAGACCCCAGCTCCGCTCGGAAGCCCTTTGTTTGGTTCCTTTGTTTGGTTTCTTTGTTCAGAACGTATCTCAGACAGTTGAAATGGTCCCATCTTTTCCACGTAAGTTCACGATGTGCAAGTGTGAACTCTTCACCATGATGTGTTGTATGTAACATGAATACAATGTGTTTAGACGAAGATAGGAATATTTCGTTATCTTTGAATGTTTGAAATGTGTCCGTTTCATTTGCTAATGAATGCATAGTGATTGCACACAGCTTTTTTCATTGCTTTTTTGTAGTATTTTTTATTTTTCACATGCCCGTGAGCGTGCGCATGAGCACACTCCTGAAGTTCCATGTATGTATATGTGAATACCAAAAAGAGGGGGGGGGGTGGGGGGTGTATGTTGATTCTCACTTCACCGTTCTCTTTTTCCTCGCACGTTTTATTAAGTATGACCCAGAGATATGCTGAAAATAGACTTTAGATACTACGAGTAAATTATTCTGCTTTGACCTAGAATGGGTCCAATACGAATGAACATATCTCCTCTGACGTTACATGGGGCAATCATGGATGGATGCATCAGCATGAATCGAATCAAGTGCGCATGAATAGATCTGCTATGTTGTGAAGATGAGTATGAATGAATTGACTGTTAAAAAACGCGACTCATGGTGATTCTTAAGGAGTACGTCGGTTGAAAACCTAACTTAGAGTGATCACAAATGAATGCGTTTGATGAAATCCTGACTCGCTGGAAATTGTCAATGAATATGCCTCCTGAACATCCCGACTCATGAGAATTAGAAATGAGCACGACTGCTGAAATTTTGACTTACGGTAATTACAAAAGGAAAGCATCTTCCAAAACCTGACTGAATTTTATACGTTTCACCCATACATTAGAAAGAAGTCACGTGTTTTATGCAAGATTTTGTTTCTGTTTACGCTGTACTGAATTGATGTTGTTTTGGATTCTGTTTTGTTGTTGCTTTTGTGTTGTTCTCATTGGGAGTGGGGATGGGTTTGTTTGTTTGGGTTTTCTTTGGGGGTAGAGGAGGAGAACATTTTTGTAGCGGTAAAAGAAGCACACACACACACACACACACACACACACACACACACCCCACACACACTGTCCGTTAGGAAATGTTATTTGCCAGTATGAATTTATCTTGTTACGTTTAGATATGTTATTCATTGTATTTTTTCCCCTTGCTTCAAAGTGGTTGAAAGATGAGAAGTTTGTTGTTCCACAGGCCTAAATGTTGAACACCACACACACACACACACACACACACACACACACGCACACGCACACACATACACTGTCCATTATGAAATATTATTTACCAATCTGGATTTATCTTGTTACGACTACATTTGATAGTCATTGTATTCCCCCCCCCCCCCCCCCCCCCCCCCCCCCCCCCCCCCCCCGTGCTTTTTGTTGAATGTCGAGGCGAGAAAAATAGGTTGTTGCTCCACAGGCCTGGATATTGAACTGAGCAGTTCTAATTCAAATGCTTAATTAGGATACGAGTCCTGCACTGAATATCTGCTAGACTGAATATGCCTTGTTTGTCAGGTTTTTTGTGTGTTTATGTATTGTTGTTGTTGTTGTTTTTTCCTCTTTTTTCTTCTTTTTTTTTGGTTTGTTTGGGTTTTTTGTTTTCGTTGTTGGGTTTGTTTGTTTTTTTTTTCGTTCTTCCTTTTTCTTGTTCTATTTTTTTCTTTTTTTATTTATTCATTTATTTTCTATTTATTTCTTTTTTTGGTTGTTGGTTTTTGTTGTTGTTGTTGTTGTTGTTTTGTTGTTGTTGTTTTTTTGGGGGGGGTATGATGATCGGTCAGTTTACGGTGTCACTCAACATTGCATGTTTTAAGTTACCTTCATTGGTTGCTCGGGTTCATAATGCTGTTACACCATGTTGATTTATGATCAGTCTTTGTCAGATCTGACTTGATATTGTGTTCTTCGGCTATATTTGCAATGTCTTTTCTCTCTGTCTCATTTTCTATGCCAATCCAGTGGCATCACCCGATACGCCACTCTTTCCGGCTCTCCGTCTACAGTGACACGCTGGTTTGTCCCGTCATACCCCTGGCATCTGCAGTCTATAGGGAGAATCAGCGTCAAGTCGTCACAAAGCAACCCACCAGAGGAGACACTGCATTGCTGCTGAGTCTCTTCGGTGGTGTCCCGTGGCGCCTGTTCTGATTCAACACACGCGCAGGACACCAACCTCCTAAGCTCCCCCCCCCCCCCCCCAATGACGTCAATAATTGTTCAGTCGTAGAGCCAGCGTGAGTGAGCTCTCCCTCCGAAGGGCGCCACCACGTCCGTCCAGCGACAGTTCCCATGAATTTGCCCACACCAGTGACTTCGACACGAACTCGCCCAAGGAATGGACGTGGAGAGGACATGGAAACTAAGATCACCAGGAGAGCAGGGCTTGAAGAACGACAGAATCTGAGGTCACCAGGAGAGCAGGGCTTGAAGAACGACAGAATCTGAGGTCACCAGGAGAGCAGGGCTTGAAGAACGACAGAATCTGAGGTCACCAGGAGAGCAGGGCTTGAAGAACGACAGAATCTGAGGTCACCAGGAGAGCAGGGCTTGAAGAGCGGCAGAAGTTGAGACTTTTTTTTTAATGCTGACCGGAGAGGCTAGGTATGATGAAGATAATGTTATGGAGATACTTACCAGCTTAACACTGCTTGACAGAGCTATACTTTATCCTTATTTTCATAACGTTGCACAGCATCAACCAGGCCCGGGAAATCAAGACACCTGCATTGTTGATCACGAAATGCACGCAACAGTGTCAGAGAGGCATCCAGTAAGTGAATGAAACTCAGTGGTGTGGTTCCAGTCCTCCTAGTTGAGCCCCAGGCAAACTGAACATTGGGAAGGTGGTCACTGACCGCCGAAAAATGCCGCAAATATAAATGGTTCTTATGGGATTCGAACCGAACAACTCCCAGCCGGGAATGTGCGACTCTTATCTACTGTGCCAAGGTGGCCGGCGGTTTTTTGTTTGTTTGTTTGTTTTTGTTTGTTTTATTTATTGTAAATGTTTGAGTTTTGTGTTGTTGCGCCGTTTCTATTGTTTGACCATTGACTGTGAGTTGGGATGTATGAATAACTTGTTTCTGGAGAATCATCAGCCGTGACGTAATCCCTGCTGTCTAGTGGCCTGTACGCCTACACGTCATAGCAATATCACGATGAAAACCTAAACTGTTGGAAGCCTGTCACAGGTCAATGTCTTAGCACCGAAACAAAATACATTTGAAAATATTTGCATAATGCAGCCGTGCCTGAGTGTGTCGATTCACTGTATGAACGCGCGCGTGTGTGGTCTGCATGCCCCCGTTGCCATGTTCTTACTGAAGCACATCACATAGATGGACAGAGGACAATGGACATTGATAGAGGGTGTACATGTCTCTCTTACCACTGTCTTACCGAAGCACACGACACTGATGGACATTCTCCTTGTGGGTACCGGTGTTTCTCTGGTCCTTCTATTCCCCTTAAATGAAAACGGAGACCTGTTCATAATATTGATGCAGTTGCAAAGCGAGGCGACTGCAGGCGGAAATCTAAACAAATTTGAAAATTAGTTATGAGGCTCCGCCGAGAAACGTAGACAAACGAATGACAGACAAAACACGACGCGTTTCGGCCTTTTAGATCTTCTTCAGGCAAGATACACAACACTCGGGGCAAGGAAAATGCAATCACTTATCCTGTCAAATTATCTTACCAACGCCCCTCTTGCGCCAAACTAGATGAAGAGAAGTGGCTGCTCGTTCATTTTCGCTGTCCCAAGTTTTGTGTACCTTGCCTGAGGAAAACCTAAGAGGTCGAAACGCGTCGTGTTTTGTCTTGTCATTCGTTTGTCTACCTTTTTCGGCGGGGCCTTGCAGATAATTTTTCGAATTTGTTCAGATTGTTAATGTCAACAATGTTGCTGTTGATCTTGAACACCTGTGGGAAGTGTGACGGAATCTTCCCTCCAGAAGTTCCCATCCTAGTGAGTTCAGCACATAGTCATACAGCCCAGGATAGGTACGATCTGTGTGATTGTTGAAGGCGACGTGCATTACGGCGTTGCGTTTTCTGCCAAGCCGCTATGTCTTTTAGGCAGTTCGGATCCCACACTATGGCCCATGTTTGCATATACTCAAGAACCAGTCTGAATACGATATTGAATATTGCTGCTTACGTGCTGGTTGTACAATCGATTAACTTTCGCTGGAGAAAGCCTACAGCGTTCTCTCTCTCTCTCTCTCTCTCTCTCTCTCTCTCTCTCTCTCTCTCTCTCTCTCTCTCTCTCTCTCTCTCTCTCTCTCTCTCTCTCTGTGTGTGTGGTGTGTGTGTGCGTGTGCGCGCGCGCGCGCGTGTGTGTGTGTGACACAGAGAGAGAGAGGGAGAGAGAGAGGGAGAGAGAGAGCGTGCTTAGAATTTTGGAAGTGCTTAAGGCTGCTTATGGATTAAGCGCCTCGATTATCCATTATCATCATCATCATTCTTCAGTAATAGGAAATGGAAAAAGGCTAACATACTAATGTCATAAATTCAATTGCAAAAAGGCCCTTACGAAAATCACCCAAATCATCTTCTGGTGTTTACGGACAGCTCAGAACCTGATCATGACAATGTTGGTGCAGCGTTTGTTATACACACACTTAACACTGTAAAGTATTTTTTCTTGGCAGAAAACTGTCGGTTGTAACAGCTGAACTGATAGTTATCATGCCTGCTTTAGTAACTCTGGCAAACCTTTAGAACAGACATTTGGTGGACTCGAAATCGGTTTTAGTATCCTGTATTCCTTCCATACAAATACACCAGATGACGCTGTCTACCCATTGGTTTATATGTTTGAGTAATTCAGCATGCATTATACAGAAAGAAGTTACAGATATACAAAGGGTCTTCATTGCACAGGTCTGTCAATCTCTTTAATGCATCAGACATAATGAATGGACACACCAAAAAGTCCCATTTGTTTTTGACAAAACGTTTTTACCCTAATCACAAAAAGATCAGCATGATAGCAAGCCTTTACGAAATGCAATGTAAACTTGGAAATAAAGACAGAAAAAAAAATCTTTACCTAAATTGAATAGCCATATGCAAGATCATTTGCATTCAAGAACTACATCCAAAGGCATTGGTAAACAATGTCAAACATTTGGATCTAAACGTTCTGATTTTTGCAGATAGTTCTACGTTTGGATATAGAAAATCACTTGGTCATGCCAGTAATAATTTTTTTAAAAATCTGTATATCTGAACCTTCTGGGGTTAAATTTCAAAACTTTTTTATCAACTTCCTGCTTGTCCCAAGTAAACGCGAATCTGTATAAGCTGAACTAATGCCTTCTCCAGCACTCCATCTTTCATTGTCACTACAATCCAAGTATAAAGGGCAAGTCTCCCAATTCATGAAGCCTCAATGCTTAGGACGTCACGTGGTCTGACTGACGGACTATGGTCAACGCACTGGAGGGGGCGTGGTTTGTGTCTCTCCACCTGCCAGTCAATTGTCGCAGGGTCTGCCTATATTTAGATCCCATGCTAAAGTAGACGACGAAGTTGACGGAAGAGTTGGTGACCTCGCACGTGTGAGCGAGGATTTGAACCGTCCAGTGGATGTTGCAGTATCTCCCTAAAGAAAAGAGAGGCAGGATTGTTGTCCCCTGTGCTGTTCCAGGGTTAAGCTCTTTGCCCCTTTTAAAACGTTTCACTGCTGGTCCCTTCTGTTTCCTTTTAACTGTTCAATGTAGGTGCTCTCTTTTTCCCTTTTAACTCTATCACTGCTGGTCCTCTGTTTCCTTTTAACTTTCACAGGGTGCTCCTGTTCCTTTTAACTCTGTCACATGCTAGGTGCACTTGTTTCTTTTTAACTCTTTTACATGCTAGGGCTCTCTGTTTTCTTTTAATCTTATCACAGCTAGGTGCTCTTTTTTTCCTTTAACTCTACACTTGCAAGTGCTCTTGTTTCTTTTTTACTCTGTCAATGTAGGTGCTCTCGTTCTTTTAAAAAACTCTATACTTGTTGAGTGCTTCTTTTTCCTTTTAAAATCCAACTGTGGGTTGTCTTTTTTTCCCTTTTTTAACTTATCCATGCTAGGTGCTTCGGTTTCCTTTTTAAATTTCTATCCATGCAAAGTGCCTCTGTTTTTTTTTAAAAACTTATTACTGCTCTGCTCTCTTTTCCCCCTTGTGTGTCTTTGAAATGTTTCTGTCTTCTCTGACTGTGTTTTATGCTAAATGTTTCATTTTTTTCTTTGACTGGTTTTGCAAAAATGTTTCATGTCTTTGTGTGTCTTGCAAAATTTTTATGTCTTCTTTGGACGGGTTTTAATATGCTAACTGTTTCTGTTTCTCTGCTGTTTTCATATTTTAAATTTTTCTTGTCTCTTCTGACTGTGTACTGCTAAAGTTTATGTCTCTCTATGACTTTTGTGCGCTAATTTTTCTGTCTCTTGGGGACTGTGTAATGGCTTAAAATGTTAGTCTCTCTTGCTGTGTCACTGCTAAATTTTTCAGTTCTCTCGACGGACTTGCTTAGTGCCCTCTGTCTCTTCTGACGTGCCCAAATGCTTGTCCCCTCTGTCTCTCTCTGCCCTGTGTCCTGCTTGGCCCTGTTTTTTGGGGACTGTGTCACTGCTTGTGCCTCTGTCTTCTCTGACTGTGTCACTGCTTGTCCCCCCTGTCTCTCTCGGTGTCCTGTTTTAGGGGCCCTCTGTCCTCTCTGCTGTGTAATGGACGTTCCCTCACATAAAGGTGTGACGCTCCCCCAAATGTGTGTGTATAAAATATTTCCCTGCCTCTAAAAGGGGAAGAATATTCTGTGGCTTGGGTGCGGGCGTCCCCAAAATAATTGTGGTTATACTCATTAAAAAAAAACAAGGGGGTCTTTTGGGGGGAAAAGTGCCTGGGAAGTTTACAAGGGGGGTTTAGGTGTGGTCAGTGTTTTGAACACTGGTATGCATTTAAGGGGGGGGGAGGAAAGAATAAATTTTTCCCCAGGGAAGGGCCCTAGGGACCAAAAACCTGTCGGGGGACTTTGGTCCTCTTTGTAAACGTCATTTAAAGGGGGAGCGTTTGATTTTGGGGGAAAGTTTGGGGGAAAAAACCTAAGAAAAAGGAAAGAAAGATTTCATTTTAAAATTTAAGAAGCGGTTTTATTACACAAAACCTTTTTTCGGGGTTTCAACCCCCTTCCCTTCCCTTGCCCCCCCCCTTCGCCTTACAACCCGTGAGGTGGTTAAAGGGGCCCCTTTGGGTGGGGAACACCCCCCGTATTTCAGCCCTACAAAAAAGGGTCCGGGAGAGGAGTCGGAACTGTAATCTCTCAGGGAAGAAGTCGGGGGGGAGGAGTCGGACTCGTTTTCCCCCGGGGGACAGGGAAGTCGGGGGGGGGGTTGGAATCTTTTTCCGGGAAGGGAGAAGTCGAGGAAAAGGAGTCGGGAATCTTTTCCCCGTGCGGGGAAAAAGGGGCGTTACGGGTCTGTGGGGGGGGAATCTGTAGTATGAGTCTTGTGTTTGTGAGGGTGGATTCGTGAGTACTGGGTTTTTTTATTTCTGGTTTTTGGGCTTTTGTATTGTGAATGCTTAAAATAAATGAGTTTATATCTCGGTTTGAGGGAGGAACATGCAAAAAAATTTTTTAAAAAAATTTGTTTGATGTGTTTAAAAAAGTGTTTTCCGAAGGAGGGGGAAAAGGGAAACATTGGTGTGGCCTTTTGGGTTTGATTGGGGATTGCGTGGGTTGGGGGTAAATGCTGTATGAATGCGCGTGTGCAAAAGTGCGTGTGACGTGGTCCCCCGCGTGCTGCGTTTTTTTTCCCCCGGGGGAAAAAAAAAAGATAATTTTCTTAAAAAAGAAAAGTTTTGTTTTGTACCCAGGGTTTGGGGAAGGAAAAAAAAAAAAATTTTGATTTGTACCTCAAGGGTTTGGGGGAAGGAAAAAAAAAGAAAAAGATTTTGTTGTACCCTCAAGGGTTTTTGGGGGAAAGGAAAAAAAAAAAAAAAAAGAAATTGTTGTTTTTTTTTGTATATAATTTTGCATTTGTGTTTTTTTTCATTTCTTTGTGTTTGGGGGTTACATTTCTTTTGGTTGCTCTACCCTTTTAGGGTTTTTTTTTTGGGTAGGATTTTTTTTGCCCCTTCCCCCCCCTCGGGACGAAACCCTAAAACCCCTCTTGCTCGTGCCTGGCAGAAAAGGGGGGGGCGTTGGGGGAGTCGCCGTTTTCCCCAGAGTTTTAGATTTTTTTTTTGGTCCCCTTCCCCGGACGATTCCCCCAACCTCTTCCCTGCGTTTAGCAGGGGGGCAGGGCGTTGGGGAGCGGTGTTTTTCCCTTCTCGTAAATTTTCTTTTTTTTCCTTTCTATTTTTTCTTTTTTGATTTTTCCCCTTTGCCCCTCGAGGGGGTGGGTCGATTCCTCCGTAGAAAAATGTGTGGTGGTGGAGTTTTTTTACCGCTAACCCAAATAAACATCTTTATTTTTGTTTAATTTTTTTTGTGTGGGGTGGGTTTTCTTTGATTTTTGGGTGATGTGCATTTATTAATTGTTGTTTATCTTTTGCTTATTCTGTAGTGTTTGGGTATTTGTGAGTGATTGGTTTTTCCCGTCCCCCATTTTTAGGGGGGGGCGGACCTAGGGTGCTGTTAAGGGCTTTTTTGTTTTTTTGTTTCTTTCATGTTCGTTTGTGTACCTTTTTCATTTCCTTTTTCCCCCCTTTTTTAAAAACTCACACTTCTTTAAAATAGCTCCTGTCTAGTTTTTTTTTAAACATTTATTTTTATTTTGGGTTTCCGCTAGTTTGTGTTTTTTCCCCCTTTTTTTTAATTGTTTTGGTTTTCATTTGTTTTTGAAAAATTTTATTCTTTTTTTTGTATAAGGGGGTAATTTTTTTGAAAATTCTTTAAAATTTAAGAGAAAGAAAGCTGAAAACAAAACTTTTAAAGAACTAAATTTTTTAAAAAATTTATTTCCAGAAAACTTAGTTTTTTTTTTTTCCTTTCCAGGAAAAAACAGATTAGCTTAAAATTTAAATTTTTTTTTTAAAATTTCCAAATTGATCCCTTTTTGAAAACAACTTTGGAAATTCTTTTTTGTGTTTTCTATTTTACCCTGTTTTAGAAGCGGTTTTTTTTTTTTCCCGGAATTGTTTATTTGTATTATTTGTTCGTTTTTGTAAAACAAAAAGCGCCATCTTTGCCTTATTTTTATTTTTATTGAAATTGTTTTGTGTTTTATCTTTTGACGTTATTATGGTGATTTTGATAAAATTTTTCAACGCGGAATGTTGGGTTTTTTGATGGGGAAAAACTTACTCTAGTAAAACAATGCTGTTTGGGAGAAAGGCTAAGGGGGGAGAAAAATAGACTACGGGGGGAAGCTGAAGTGAGGAAAGAAGATCGGGGAGTAAAGCTAAAGAAAATGACTAAAGGGGAATTTGAAGTTGAAGAAAAAAATTACGGGGGAAAAGGAAAATTGGAAAAAAAAGATACGGGGGGGAAAAGTAAAGTGCGTCAATTTTAATTTGAGGCGTTAGAACTAGGTTGATGCTAAAATTTAAAAATTACAGGCATGGGAAACCCTCCACCAGTCGGTTCGAAAGCGGCCTACCAAAAACAGCTTTTTTCCAAAGTTCCCGTTTTTTCGAGGAAAAAAAACGGTGACATTGAAGTTTTCTTTTCGATTTGAAAGTCACGCACTTTTTTGGGGGTGGCCAAGGAAAAGTGGAAATTTGTTTTTTGGCGTCGTTTTTTAAAGGGTGCGCTTTGAACTGTCCAACTCCGGCGAAAAAATTTTAATTTGGGGGTGGGTTGAAAGAAGAATCCTCAAGAAATTTCAATTTTGCTGTCGTTTTCGCAAACGTTTCCCGTTCTGTCCCCCCCTGAAAAAGGAGTCTTTCCGTCGTTTTTTTCCGTTGGTATTGTTTAGATCGAGGGACGATTTTCAAAACGAACAAAATTTTTTTCAATCCGCGAGATCCTTCTTAGAGAAAAAATTTTCCGGCGTGGCAAAGTCTGGCCATTTTTCCTTAAAAAGGAATTTTGAAAGCGTTGGGAATGTGTCAGGGTGTCTATTGTTCGTCCCAGAAAGGGCGTGGTAGAAGGAAAATTTTTCCCATTTTTTGGGGTTCTGGCTTGAAAACCCCCCTCGGACAGGGGTTACAGGAAAGGAAATCTGGGTTTTTTTCTGTGCCCTCAGGTTTATTATCTAGGAAGGAAGGGGATCTTTGCGGTTCGAGGACTTTCGTGCCCCTTACTCACCCCCGGGGGAAGACCCGTTCTCCTCAGGAAAAACTTTCCGGGTCGGGGAAAACGACCCCCGCGTAGTTTTGGGCCGTTCGTGGCAAAACCCGAGTTCACAAAATCAGAAGCTGCCGATCAGCAAGCGATGTTTTTTTTTTTGCGTTTTGAAAGTTCCTTTAAAAAGGATTGCCTTTCAAACCAAATGATTAAAATTTTCCCGCATTAGTCTCATGATTTGAAGGGCCTTGTTTTGGCCCCAGATAAATCGGTTGGGAGGGGTTTTAAAAAAATGGGCCTTTTCCGGACGCAAGCTTGGGTTTTGCGGACAGGGGTGCCCCCGTGGTGTAGAAAAACTTTCGTGCTTTTAAAAACCGTATTCGACACTGTCCCCAAATTTGGTAGGTCGTTTTGGGGGCAAGATTGAAACGTTTCGTTTGGGAAATTTCGGTCGATACACCGTTTACTCCGGTTTTTTTACCGCCTGGTCATTTATAAACCCCTCGCGACTTGATTTGGGCAATTTGCAGGTGTCGCTACCGTACTTGGGGGTGCGGGGGGATCGTTTGTTTGGGCTTGTGGGGATAAAAACCTATGGGGGAAGGTCAACCGCTAAAAATTCCAAAAATGGTGAACTCCAGATTACCCAGTGATCTAAAAAGAAAAGCGGGGAAAAGACGAGGGGCGCTGACGACAAAACTTTTTGCTGCCAAAAAGACTGTAAATGGGGTACCCCAAAGGACAAAACCAACTCTACGGGGTTGAATTTTTTAAGGTGTTTTCCTGGGCAGGAAAACAAAACAAGTTGTTGTTCCAAAACCACTTAGGAGACAGTACTCCCCCGGGGTCTGATGCTTGTTTGTGGTCCTGTGGAATCAAAAGAAAATTTTGGAGTTCTTGTTCTTTTTATTGGCCGGTGTCACAAAAAAAAGTTTCAGAATATGCGTCATGTGCATCCCAAAAGTTTTTCCAAAAAAGGGCGCGTCCATGTGCAAATTTGCAAAATGCCTTCATTTGTTCCATTTCGGAAAGGGGTATTGATTTTGTTGGGCCCCTTTTTCACTGTTTCTTTGGGATATCGTATATTTAACTTTGGTGGATCAGCGAAAAGGGTTCCCGAAGCGTTCCCCTGAAGAAAATTGGTTTTAGTGTTGTTTCTGAAGCCTTACTTTTGGTTTTTTTCCCGAAATTGGGGGCTTCCGACGAAAACTCTCGGATTTGGGGGAACGCAAATTTTTTCGATTCTGAGGAAATTTAAGTGTTTTCAATCTCTTCATTTCACCCCGCCCCTATCCCCCCTCGAAGGATTTGGGTTTAAAGTTTCAAAGGAACGTTAAGTCCTGTTGAGAAAAAGGGTTTCAAGGCGGAAAACCCCCTGAAAAGGGTGTTTCTCCCGGTTTGCTTTTTGATCGGGAAATGCCGAAAGAAACGCTGGGATTTCACCATTCGGCTTCTTTTCGGTCCTCCCCCAAGGGGTCCTTTGGATCTTTTTGTGACACAATGGCAAAAAAGACGGAATCCCTGACAGTAAAATGTTTACCCAATTTTGTTTTTGAATGCTAAACGTTTGAAGGTGCATGTGGCTTGCTCAACAGTCGTGATAGAAAAAAACGATGCGAAGGTCTTTGCGACGAAAAACAAAGGCCGTTCCCTTTAGTTTTAGGGTAAAAATCCTTGTATACTCATGATGAACTAACGCTTTGTTATGTGGAGGGTCCTTTTTAGGTGGTCGAAAAAACTTTTTGCGTTATTTTTAAAAATCAAAATGGAAAACTGGAAGGTTTTCCTTTTGAACTGTTTTAAGAAGTATTTGAACGACAAATGTTGCCTCAAACAGTCGTTGTGGTTTTTTCCTTGTCGAAATTGGTCAACTGGGTATTATCAGTATGTTTTTTTTTCCAAAGGAACGTCGGGACGACAAAAAATTGTGAAACAGCAAAAGTGGGTTTAACTTACCCGTGCGAGGATGTTGTTTCCCCCTTTCCTATCTGTCTTCAAAGGGGAAAAATTTTGATGTGGGTTTTTGCGAATGATTTTTGCAAAAACAAAGAAAGCCAAAAATTTTTTTAAAACTTTCAGGTTTTGTTGCAGTACCCCAGGTACAGTGTGGTTTGAACCCCATTTTTATTTATTAACTACTTGAAATACCGTGCGAACCGACCAACCCCCCCCCCGTTTTCAAAAAAAAAAGGGGGTCGAGGAGAAACAAAAGTAATGTGGGTTTAAAGGTTTAGAATTTACTTCCGTAAGTCACCATTGTTTTGGTGGACAAAACCCGTGGTCGGGATTTTTTTCGTTTAAAGGTGTTAAAAATCCTGTGTTCGTGCGGCCTTTTTCCGACATTGAAGAACTTCTGTGTCGCTTAGAAGGAAATTTTTTTTGTGAAAGTAGGCTTGACTAAAGGATTCTGGCAGATTCCAATGGTGAAGGGAAAAGGAAAAGAAAGCATTTAAAAACCCCTTTTGGGGTTTTTTCCCAAGGGCGAAATGCCATTCGGTTTGCAAAGCCCCCGGGTTTTTTTGCCAGAAGTTTCGGTCTTTAAAAAAATCCTGAATTTTGGTGCAGTAGTTTTTTTTGGGCGATATTTTGTTGGCTGCAAAGTCTGGGGGCCCCCTTTCTAAATTCGAGTGTTTTTTTTTCCGCTCAGAAAATTTTGGGGTTTTAAGCGGACATCCAAAAAAGTGCCGGTTTTAATCTCGAGTTTTTTGGGTTCCCCCTATTTGGGGAAATGATGCCGACCCGGTGGAAAAAAATTTTATCTTTTTCAAAAACCCAAACAAAAAACAGTTTTGGTTCATTTTGGTTGTTTTCTTATTGACGATATGTCCCCCTTTTGCGTCCCGACGGCCCCCTTTTATGACTGACGAAAGGGGAGAACAAAAGTATTGTGTGGTCGTTGGTGCCAGAGGGCTTTGGAGTGTGTTCAGAAAACGCTCAAATCATTTTGTTTGTTGTTACCCCCTCTCAGGAAAACTTTTTTTTTGGAAACCAAAGCCCGTTCCCCAAAAAAATGGGGGCGGTTATGGGGAGGAAAATGATTTGTTAATCCCCTGCTCGCCCCGGGTTCCAAAGCAAGGAGAATATAAAAATTTTGGGGAGAGTGCTTGGTTTTGTAATTTGGGCATGTGGGTTGCCGGTTTTTTGATGGAAGAAAGTTTTTGGTTTTGTGACCACAGGCCATTGCTTTTTTGCAATCGTCAAAAACTAAGACAGCAGATTTTAAGGTGGTCTTTGGCATTGCGGGGGTTTTATTTAATTGAACAGTGCCCGGAAACACAAAATGTCATGGCATTTATTGTCCGTGTTGAACTTTTTGGACAAAATGTAATGTTTCAAAAGGGGAAAAAAAAATTCTGTTTTTGTCTTTCTTATGTTTACGGTGGATCCATTTTTACAGTGATTGTTTATGACTATTTAAATCAGTGGATTTTGCTTATTTTGTTGTTGAAGTGGGAAATTGTTTTCGCAAAATTTTTCTTGATGTTGATGTTTTTCTATTATTCTTGCTTTTTTTTTCGTAAAGAATGAAAAAAAACTTTTGGATTTTTTTGTCTAATGCTTGTGAAAATTGAATTTTTATGTTTGTGTGTGAGCAAAAAACCCTTTAGAAAATGTTTACAATGTTTTTTATTTGCATGAGACAAACAATTGTTTTCTTTGTCACTGTAAAAAAAGGGAAAAAATGTGTTTTCAATGGACATAAACTTTCATGTGGGAAAAAATTGTTTTTAAATATGTTTTTTGTTTTAAAGCTATTGAGAACATTTACCCCTTGGAAATTTTTTCATTTTCATGGGGTTTTGACCGTATGATGTGAGCGTAAGGGAAATTGGTTCACATCTTAAGTATGAAAACAATTTGTTTTGATTTTTTATTCCCTAAATTTTTTTATCCTGTAATTTGTGAAAAAGTATTTTGTGAAGTATGGTGTAATTTGTTTTTTTTTTTAAAAAAAATGAAAATTTGAATATGCTATTTTGGTGGATCTTTTGATTGATTTATCGGATTATTAAATTTGGTGAATCTGTGTGATGGTTCACTTTTTGGGTTCATGGCTGAAAATGTGTTTTAAGAGAGTTTTATATCCGTTAAAAAAAATTTTTTTGGAGGGGAAATTTTTTATCCAGGATGGGGGGTGTCATGTGCGTAGCTCCAAAACAAGGCTGTGACGCTCATCAATGTAGTAGTGTATGAAATCATTTCCCATGCCCCTACAAAACGGAAGGGAAATATTCTTGTGGCTTGCTAGTGTAGCGGGGTCCCCAAATATTGTGGTTTACTCCCTTTTAAGAAAAAAAGGGTGGTCATTGGGTGAAAAAGACCACTGGAGATGTTTAACAAGGGGTGGTTTTGGGTGGCATGGTTTTTTTAAAACTGAGTATGCACTCACTGGAGGAGGGAGGAAAGAACAGTTTTTTGCCCCGCAGATTTGGCCCAGAGCTCGAACCTGTCAGGAGTTGGTCCCCTCGTGACATCTTACCCGGTGGCGTAGTAGTTGGGGAAGCTAGGGGAAAAAACCCAAAGAAAGGGAGAAAAAAATTTTGTTAAATTAAGAAGCAGGTTTCTTACCGAAACTTATTCGTGTTTGCCTTACCCCCCCTTGCCCTTCACCCTTCGCCTTTCAAAACCCTGAGGTGGTTTAAGTGGCCTGGGTGGGGGGAAACACAGTAGTTCGCCCTAAAGTAAAGCTCCGGGGGGGTCGGAACTTTGTAATCTCTTCCGGGGCAGAAGTCGAGGGAGGGGTCGGAAAATCGTATTTTTCTCCAGGGCAGGAGAAGCGAGGGGGAGGGTTGGACTTTCATTTCTCCGGGGCGGAGAAAATCGAGGAAAAGGGGTCGGGAAAATACTCCCGTGACGGGAGAAAAATAAAAGGGGGGAACGATGTCTGTGGGGACAGGGGGTTATGGTGTATGAGTTTGTGTGATAGGCGTGGCTCAGTGGTATGGAGTTATTTTTCTCTGGATTTTGGGCTATTGTAATGTGAAGGCCATGACTTGAATGAATGAGTTTATATCTCGGTGTGAAGAGAGATACATGCCTAAAATCTGTTTATAAATTGTTTGATGTGATTTAGTAAAGTGTTTTCCCGAAGGAGAGGGGAGAAGAAAAACATTCGGTAGTGCGCCTTTTGGTTGATTGGAAAGATTGCGTGTGCGTATGGAGTAAATGCTGTCAATGAATGCGCGTGTGCAAAAGTGACAGTGTGACACACATGCTTAGTGCCCTCTGTCTCTCTCTGACTGTGTCACATGCTTAGTGCCCCCTGTCTCTCTCTGACTGTCACATGCTTAGTGCCCTCTGTCTCTCTCTGACTGTGTCACATGCTTAGTGCCCTCTGTCTCTCTCTGACTGTGTCACATGCTTAGTACCCTCTGTCTCTGACTGTGTCACATGCTTAGTCCCCTCTGTCTCTCTCTGACTGTGTCACATGCTTAGTGCCCTCTGTCTCTCTCTGACTGTGTCACAACATACTACGGTATTGCACACCAGCCTTTTCTGGGATTGCATTCTTCTTAAAACTGAAAAGGCAGAGGAGTCAAATTACCACTTTCCGCGGTCACTGAGGAGAAACAACCAAGTTTCCAAATATCGGTATATGACCAGGAGTTATATGTTAGTGAGTTTCCCTCCCTATTGGAGGATGTCTCCCCCTTGGAGAATATAAGCTTGCTGAAGGCTCATTTTGAGAAGCATTTATTTTATTTTTCCCCATTCACCCACTCAAGCACATACTGTTAGTTAGGCAGAATCATCTACCACTGCAGATATGAATGCGTATCTCCCCTATTTCTTCAATCTAAGACATAAGAGCAAGCTTTGTTTATAATTCATATTTCTTGCAGTCATTGCAACAACAAGCTGCTCTGTAAGTTGCTGGAACGGTGCTCGGTACTTATCCTTGGAATTTATTAGTTTCTTGTATTTTAGTCCCTTGCGGATTCATTCCAAGAACTGGCCCTCAGCACTTGTGTCTTAGAGGATATCTTTTGATATTTTCTACTTTTCACAAGAAAATGTAGCTTGTTTTGCTCTTTCATGATTTTCTTTTGCTTCTTAGATGGCACCTTT
This sequence comes from Conus ventricosus, assembly GCA_018398815.1. NCBI lineage: Eukaryota > Metazoa > Mollusca > Gastropoda > Neogastropoda > Conidae > Conus > Conus ventricosus. The sequence continues at coordinate 45,925,098 of CM031627.1, forward strand.
GGTTGGTTTTTTTGAAAACTCAACAAACATACTACGGTATTGCACACCAGCCTTTTCTGGGATTGCATTCTTCTTAAAACTGAAAAGGCAGAGGAGTCAAATTACCACTTCCCGCGGTCACTGAGGAGAAACAACCAAGTTTCGAAATATCGGTATATGACCAGGAGTTATATGTTAGTGAGTTTCCCTCCCTATTGGAGGATGTCTCCCCCTTGGAGACTATAAGCTTGCTGAAGGCTCATTTTGAGAAGCATTTATTTTATTTTTCCCCATTCACCCACTCAAGCACAAACTGTTAGTTGTGGTTCTGACCGACATTACACCACTCAAGCACTCCAGATTCTCGCAAGGGAAAGCACTCCTTAGGATCAAAAAGGCGATGGAAAGCGCAAGTAACGTATATCATGCGTTGCCTAAAGTAACGACTTTAAGGGATAAGAAAAAAAAAAAGAGTTCGGCCTCCCAACTTCGCCTTTTTTTTCAATTAGCCACCTACCGGAAATAACCCTTACTTCCTACCGGATATAACCCTTACTTCCTACCGGATATAACCCTTACGTCCTACCGGATATAACCCTTACGTCCTACCGGATATAACCCTTACGTCCTACCGGATATAACCCTTACTTCCTACCGGATATAACCCTTACGTCCTACCAGAAATAACCCTTACCTGCAGGTGTGTACTCTGGAACGAAGGTTCGAACGAAGCCGTGTATGAGCGAAGGCATGACCGAGACCATGTAGATGACACAGACTACTGTCAACATCTTCGTCACGGCCGTCTCGCGTGTCTCTGCTGTGGGCAGGCAAAGCAATCCATTGTGACTGAAAAATGGGTGTGATGGCTTGAAAATAAAATGAGGCAGGGAACAGTAAAATATAAACAATACACAAGTAGGATAACTCTTGCTTCCATAAGAAAACCTAACACAGAGTAACTTTTATTCAAGACTGGCACAGCAAACTTGAATAAAGTCAGACAAATGCAAAGACGAACAATCTAATAGAGGGGAAAAACAAGCGCAGGCCAACAACCCCTCCGTCATCACAGTAATGTCTTGGCAAAGATTTGAACTTAAGACGGGGGGGGGGGGGGGGGGGGGGGGAAGGGGGGGAAGAGGGGGGGGGGTTGAAGATGAAGAAAATGGGAACAAAAAAATTAAGAAAATATATTATAAATATGAAGACTCTTCACTAGCTGCATGAGGGAACCATCGTAATCCCTCTTGAAGGCAGATCTATTTGTATTGCCTGCTCCTAGGCCTTTCGTCCGCTGGATCGGACCCATCAGGGAGACACGGCTGATTGTGTCTGTGCTCCTGGCGTCAAATGGAGACACTGTTAAGTTTTGTTGATGTGTGCTTTTCTTAAGAGTAAATGTAGTTTCATTGGGTCGCCAAACGAAGGCGACAAAAAGAAAATACAAAACTTTGTTTCTGTCTTGTTAAAATGTTGTGTTAATTTGTAATGTCTTTTGGATTGCTTTGTGCAAAGTGTACCAAGGTTCGTCTTCTTTTCATTTCTTTTTCTTTTCTCGTGTGTGTGTGTGTGTGTGTGTGTGTGTGTGTGTGTGTGTGTGTGTGTGTGTGTGTGTGTGTGTGTGTGTTGTTGTTGTTGTTGTTGTTGTTGTTGTTGTTGTTGTTGTTATATTTCTTTTCAAATAGGTTTGGCGTCATTTCGCATAATTAAGCGGTCTAAAAATCAGTTCATAAGCATTCACATCGAAGGGTTAAACAAATAAACGTTATGAAAACACACCAAAATGTTCTGGGCGCGTTCAGTTGCTGTTCATGAGAGACAAGATTTGAGTGGGCTGTTGTGCTGTCAACGTTCTGGGCGCGTTCAGTTGCTGTTCATGAGAGACAAGATTTGAGTGGGCTGTTGTGCTGTCAACGTTCTGGGCGCGTTCAGTTGCTGTTCATGAGAGACAAGATTTGAGTGGGCTGTTGGGCTGTCAACGTTCTGGGCGCGTTCAGTTGCTGTTCATGAGAGACAAGACTTAAGTGGGCTGTTGTGCTATCAGACTATGTATTGGGAAGAAAGATGAACTGGGAAACAATGGGAACACAACAACGACAGCAACAACGCAGATGTCATCGCCGGACCCCCGTGGTTTCTACAGAAAACAAAGCAATCTATTCAATACCACGAAACAAGCGTTCACTCGTAATCTGACACATCAAGCAAGGAAAACAACCATAACTCATTTCATCTGCTGTTGTTTTACGGTTCGGTTCGGTTCAGTTAATCAATGTGTAACGTCAAGAAGCACGTCAGATAGTATAGCTGATTGCACTCATGTGGAACTCAGAGAGAGAGAGAGAGAGAGGAGAGAGAGAGAGAGAGAGAGAGAGAGAGAGAGAGAGAGAGAGAGACGTGGGGTGCTACCTTCCACTATAAAGATAACCAGAACGACAAAACGTAAACTCCGCAGAAGTGCGTGGTTCTTTGAATTATCGCTAGGGTCCAAGGTAAAGCGTGTGCGAACTCCAGGATAATTTCCTGGCGGACTTTCTTCGCTCTAACGATCGAATAGCGACTCCACTCTACCAACGCTTACTGCAAGCGCGATTAATCAATGATTTCTGTAATGGTTTGTATTGTCCACTTCGCTGTCGATTTTAATTTGCGTTTATATAAACCGTTCATACAGTCAGAGTTAAAAATGGGCAGGGGTAAGACGAGGATGGGGTTGGGGTTAGGCTTATGGTCCGATTAGGATTAGTGTTAGAGTCGTGCATTTCGGAGATTGAGAGTCTTCCAGTTTTCTTAACCAATGTTCCCATCTCTTCAGCATGAACACGCTATGTTTGTAATCAGGTTTACAGACCACACTCACAAAGAGTACTACAGCCTACAGGGAAAACATTCTGAGAGAAGGGTGATATGGGACCTAGCACTACACTACACTGTACCACCAGAACACGTCATGATATGCAACGGAAATGAATTTCATCTGGACGCCAGCTCGCAATGTCTGACTGCAAACTTTGTGTTCAAGTGTTGCTAGTTCGAATCTCGCAAAGATCAGAAGGTGGGAAGAAACTGTATGGAGAGCTTGACAGCAGGTGCTCCCGCTCTTCCCCCTCAAACAACTGTTTGGGTTCTGAACTCCTGACGCTCTAAAGGGGCCAGGCTACATCCAGAACTCCTGAGGCTATAAAGGGGCCAGGCTACATCCAAAACTCCTGAGGCTATAAAGGGGCCAGGCTACATCCAGAACTCCTGAGGCTATAAAGGGGCCAGGCTACATCCAGAACTCCTGACGCTCTAAAGGGGTCAGGCTACATCCAGATCATGGCTCCTAGATGCCCTTCTCCTATCAGACTTCTTTTTCCCTGGCGCTGATGGGATTCAAACCCGCAGCTTCTGGATCGGTGGGTATCTCAATGTGTGCCTTTCAAGTCGTATGTCTTACCCAATCGCTGTCCGACACCTGTTCTAAACTGGGAAACCTAAAGCTGTATAAAGTTCACTCTTGCTCCTCCGCGACCAGATCCCGGTAGAGCTCTATTCACTGCCTCTGTCATTGCCTTTAAAGTTAAAGTCCTCTTCGCACCAGGAACCTCGAGCTGTTTCATGAGTTCCAAGGTGATGCACCTACAAACCCGCCTTGTTCCAATGTTTATGGTGAAGACTTTGGCTCGGAGGACAGATTCCCGCAAGCTGTTCGCCAATCTGGCACACCGTTCAATCTTGTAGATGTAAGCTTGCTCCAGTCTACTTTGATGTGGCGCAGTGAGTTCAATCAGAATTACATATTTTAATGATCTTGTGTGGAGTACAATACCCAGTTTCGTGCCATTCTTCTGGATGATCTCTGGATGGTTTTCACATTCTGGAGGATCTGTTGAGCACCCCCAGAAATGCAATCCATCCAGTAAACCCCGCTTTTATTGTCTCGATGTCCCAGTTGTCCAAAACTGTGATATTTGCCCTTCTGCTGGGTAGAACGTCGTTACTGGAGATTCCGTGACGTACTGCATTCTCTGGTAATGCAAACGACATGTGCGATCTCTTTGAGCGCTTAGTTGTGCCTCCATGTGTACCTTCCCTGGACTAGTGCTGCTTTGCATGAACTTAGGACATGTTCCACCGTTTGTGTGCCCCGATAGAGCAGACACGTAAGGTCATCTGATTTGAGGTCATCTTATTTGAGGTCGTATACAGTTCTGAGAGTCAAGCTGATCCTAAGAGGTACCACGTGCCATATTTCATCCGGCTGAGGTTTCGTCGGAGTGCTTTTGCCCCAAGTAATTCACTGCCCTTTAATGGACTGCCTCCTGGTTTCTCTCGGCATCCTCTTCTTTCTTCAGCTCCTGTTTTACCATGTCTCTCGTTGCTTTAGCTTTTCCCTCTGACCACCACTTCATTTCTTCTCAGGACAATGGTGATTTGGGACCAAACACTACACTACACGGTAGCACCCGAACAGCAAGATATTATGATGAGCGACGAAAATTGTATTTCTTGTGTCAGGTTTCAGTGGGATAGTAATTCGCAACGTCTATTTCCACACTCTGTGTTCAGGTGTTGCTAGTACGAATTCCGCGAACATCAGCAGATGGAGGTACTCATTGTACTAGAACAACCCCAGACTTTCTGACGAGGTTGGAGCCTTTCTCTATCAAAGAGGCTTAACATTCGGCTTAATTAACAACTGCTTGGTCTCTAGATAGCTAGGTAGCTGGCAAACTGACTGATTAATTGACTATGAAGCTATTCAACCAGCCGACTGATTCATTGAACAGTTCGCCAGCTGGCTGGGAGATCCACTGGCTGTCTGACCGATACAGTAAGTGGCTGACTAGCTAGCTAACCAACCAACCAACAAGAC
>CM031627.1:45932437-45937437 GCA_018398815.1 Conus ventricosus
TATTGATATAGCACACATCAGGCTTTATGTTTACCAAATTTGAAAAAACGATATTGATAAAGTTCCGCCGAAAAACGTTGACTAAGGAATCACCTGACAAAACACGACGCGTTTCGACCTCTTAGGTCTTCTTCGGGCACGATACACAAGATTCAACGCCCATCTTGCGCCAAATTCGATGAAGATAAGTGCTTGCTTGTTCATGCTAGTTGTCCTGAGTGTTGTGTCTCTTGCCTGAAAAAGGCCTGAGAGGTTTAAAACGCGTCGTGTTTCGTCCTGTGCTTCGTTTGTCAATGTTTCCCGGCGGAGCTTTGCCAATAATTTGTCAGATCTGTTTAGATTTCCACCTACAGTCGCCTTACTTTGCAACTTTGTGTTTACCAGTCGTTACCGGTGTTTTACCGGTTCACATGACAAAGTAGCTACGACAGAATCGGCCAGCTGTAGAGCATTCGTTACCGGTGTTTTACCGGTTCACATGACAAAGTAGCTACGACAGAATCGGCCAGCTGTAGAGCATTTTGCTTGACTGCTGAGAAAATGGACAGCTGCAATCGTGCACTTGACTTAATTCGATTTCTATGACCAGGTTGACGGTTTTGACTTGTTCACCAACTCCAAATTTTCTGTACAGGTTTTAAAACTTGCCAGCGCGGTCACTGACCCTGATTCCGCCTTGGCTTAAGGCTGTGTCAGGCCAATTGCCACAGGCTAGAACACCAAGGCTACTTGGCTTAAGGCTGTCAGGCCAGTTGACACAGGCTAGAACACCAAGGCTACTTGGCTTAAGGCTGTGTCAGGCCAATTGACACAGGCTAGAACACCAAGGCTACTTGGCTTAAGGCTGTGTCAGGCCAATTGACACAGGCTAGAACACCAAGGCTACTTGGCTTAAGGCTATGTCAGGCCAATTGCCACAGGCTAGAACACCAAGGCTACTTGGCTAAAGGCTGTGTCAGGCCAATTGCCACAGGCTAGAACACTAAGGCTACTTGGCTTAAGGCTGTGTCAGGCCAATTGCCACAGGCTAGAACACCAAGGCTACTTGGCTTAAGGCTGTGTCAGGCCAATTGCCACAGGCTAGAACACCAAGGCTACTTGGCTTAAGGCTGTGTCAGGCCAATTGCCACAGGCTAGAACACCAAGGCTACTTGGCTTAAGGCTGTGTCAGGCCAATTGACACAGGCTAGAACACCAAGGCTTCTTGGCTTAAGGCTGTGTCAGGCCAATTGACACAGGCTAGAACACCAAGGCTACTTGGCTTAAGGCTGTGTCAGGCCAATTGACACAGGCTAGAACACCAAGGCTACTTGGCTTAAGGCTGTGTCAGGCCAATTGACACAGGCTAGAACACCAAGGCTACTTGGCTTAAGGCTGTGTCAGGCCAGTTGACACAGGCTAGAACACCAAGGCTACTTGGCTTAAGGCTGTGTCAGGCCAATTGCCACAGGCTAGAACACCAAGGCTACTTGGCTTAAGGCTGTGTCAGGCCAATTGCCACAGGCTAGAACACAAAGGCTACTTGCCTTAAGGCTGTGTCAGGCCAATTGCCACAGGCTAGAACACCAAGGCTACTTGGCTTAAGGCTGTGTCAGGCCAATTGACACAGGCTAGAACACCAAGGCTACTTGGCTTAAGGCTGTGTCAGGCCAATTGCCACAGGCTAGAACACCAAGGCTACTTGGCTTAAGGCTGTGTCAGGCCAGTTGACACAGGCTAGAACACCAAGGCTACTTGGCTTAAGGCTGTGTCAGGCCAATTGCCACAGGCTAGAACACCAAGGCTACTTGGCTTAAGGCTGTGTCAGGCCAATTGACACAGGCTAGAACACCAAGTCTACTTGGCTTAAGGCTGTGTCAGGCCAATTGCCACAGGCTAGAACACCAAGGCTACTTGGCTTAAGGCTGTGTCAGGCCAATTGCCACAGGCTAGAACACCAAGGCTACTTGGCTTAAGGCTGTGTCAGGCGAGTTGCCACAGGCTAGAACACCAAGGCTACATCAAAATGTTGTTATGCTCTGCATGGTTATGCGGGGATTGTCTTCAGTTGTGACAAGCTCCTAGCATAACATCATCAGTCTCCAAAATCCCCCGAAGTCGGAGTGTGGCTGCCCATGTGGTGGGGTAATCAAAAACGGTCACACACATAATGTTCTCATCCCTGGCTGATGCATTTGTACCATAGTGTTCAAATACTTCGCCTGCTTGGATGATCCCTAGAGTCTTTTAGCCAGGGTACGATGACAACAACAACAACAACAACAACAACAACAACAACAACAACAACAACAACAACAACAACTGACCCTGACTTCAAGAGTATTTTATCTGTTGAAAGCTGCTGGACCTTTTTTTGTGTTTTGTTTTGTTTTTGAGTGCCATTGAATTTTGTCACAGCAAGCATAGTTGGGTTGCTCTCGTTTTAACTTTCTTTGTTGGGCTGCTGTCCTCAGTCATAAAGGACCTCAGATACTCTGTGTGATGCAGGGACCTCAGACACTCTGTGTGATGCAGGGACCTCAGATACTCTGTGTGATGCAGTGACCTCAGACACTCTGTGTGATGCAGTGACCTCGACACTCTGTGTGATGCAGGGACCTCAGATACTCTGTGTGATACAGTGACCTCAGACACTCTGTGTGATACAGTGACCTCAGACACTCTGTGTGATGCAGGGACCTCAGACACTCTGTGTGATGCAGGGACCTCAGACACTCTGTGTGATGCAGTGACCTCAGACACTGTGTGTGATGCAGTGACCTCAGACACTCTGTGTGATGCAGGGACCTCAGACACTCTGTGTGATGCAGGGACCTCAGACACTCTGTGTGATGCAGGGACCTCAGATACTCTGTTGATGCAGGGACCTCAGACACTCTGTGTGATGCAGGGACCTCAGACACTCTGTGTGATGCAATGACCTCAGATACTCTGTGTGATGCAGTTCATCTGGTTTTTGTCCTTTCCATGTGTTGTCGTCTGCTGTATTGTTGTTGTTTTTAGAAATGTTGATCAAAATTATACCTGTCAGCCTTCATAGTCATTAATTAATATCACACACACACACACACACACACACACACACACACACACACACACACACACACACATAGACATGCACGCGCATGTGCGCACACACACACACACACACGCGCGTGTGCACGCATGCACGCACACACACGTCGTTGGTTCGTGTTAAGAAAACAACAACAACAACAAACACCACCACCAGTAACAACAAGAAAAACAACAAGAAGATAATTACCTGGTTTTTAGAATTTTTTTGGCTTTGAAGGGCGACGAAACACAGATGCACCTTTCCAGGGAGATAATCATGGTCATCACGTGGGAGATAGTCATGGTTCCAGCCAGAGGGCCCAGTACGGTGCCAAGATATCGCTTGCTCCAGTACTCCCCCAGCTCTTCATCAAACAAACTCAGAAAACTGAAGAACTTGGCAGCGAACATCAACATCAAGAAACTGATATCGGCCACGGCGAGAGCGAACAGACACAGGTTGATGCGATCTTTCAAACCTTGGCGCGCGAAAATGATGCAGCTGATGACGTTGGTTGTGACGCCGAAAAGTTCAAGAGAGGGGAGAACACCCATGTGGAAGACTGACTCGAGGCGCTTGACTGTCTCTTCGTCGACTAGATTGTCTGGGTTGTTGCATGGCAGAAAAACCTGGATCGGTTTAGTGGAGCTGTTGCTGAGAGACCCAAAGGTCTGAGAATCTCTGGTGGTATGATCGTCTTCTTCCATGGCTCGAAAGACGTGCACAGGTCTACTTTCCATGGTGTTAATGGCAGAAATCCGTTCCCTTTCAAACCAAGCTTTTGAAGAAATTTCTCACGGAGATCGTCATTATCTGTTTGAGAAGTTGGTTTACTGGTTACAGAAAGAAATGTACGTAAAACTTCATTATGTGTTAATGTGTATAATAGTAAACGTGCAGTAAGTGTTCTACGCATATGGTGACAGTGTTGCTTTTTTTTCTTCTTTTTTTCTTTTTTTTTTTACAGAATTTCATTATGAGTCGAATTCTAGCTGTTGATCATTCCTTCACTTTATGGGTCCGAATTTAGAAAAGCAAACCACCTTTGATTGAATTTCTGTTTAGGGATCCATTACTAGTTTTTATAGTGTACCGCGATTTAAAATAAACCGGAAAGTGATTCAATTTTTTTTTAAGAACTGGACCTAAACAGAGCATGAGATTTCGGAGAATACTGATCAAATGCCACCTTAAACGTTCTCCCCACGTTAAAATAAGAACAGTTGATGGATTTTTTCAGTAGACGAAGAGAATACTCTTCCACCAACATTCAGTTTAAAATTTTCACATGATAGTCGGGTTGGAATAGGGTCTTCAGTTTCCGAGGGGAAACAAAGAAAAACAGTTGCAATTCACAACCTAGCAGCATTCTGTTCAAAATCACCCAGGGATAATTTGGGGCGATCAAAACAAACCAAGCCACTTGTCCTATTTTCCAAAGATCATTGCCTTTGCTTTTATTTTGTCGACAACATTGATTGCAATTATAACTCTCGAGACTAGTTAATATCTTCCTTGACATGTGGTTGTTAAGCTCATTTTGAAAACGTCTCTGAGTCAATGGGGGGGGGGGGGGGGGGGAATGGAACATTGTTCCCTCTGCACCATCCATAGTCAATAGTCATTTGGAAAATTTCAACTGAAATAATAGATTTATGTGATGTTTGTTTGCGTGTTTATTTATCTATTTATTCATTCATCTATTTATTTGTTATTCATTTATTCGTTCATTTTGTCATCGATTTCGTTATTTCTATTCATTTATTCATATACCTTTTTGTTTACTTATTATTTACTCTTTTTTTTTTTTCAAAGAGATGTCCAAATGAGGGTAAGAGGTCACTTCATGCTGATAAGAACCAATGGAATGGCGTCAGTCTATGAGCTTCGTGTCTTCACAGACATTTCAGCTAGGGAAGTGTACCTGAGTGTGTGGTGCCGA
>CM031627.1:45944937-45970047 GCA_018398815.1 Conus ventricosus
GAAGTCAGTTGTCGTCTTCAAAGAAATCCCACATCTTCGGAAGTAGTAGCACTTGTTGATCAGCTTGAGCCTTTGTTGTTCAGACCCCGCATCCTCTCTCTGTTCTTGGTTTGATGAACCAGTCCAAATGGAGGACTGGACCAAGAAGAAGTTCTTCAGCAACAAGAACCGGTAACTATCTGTGACTTCATTGATCCGCTGACCTTGCGACCTTGTGGATGAATTCTCAAGCTAGGCCTATCTGCCAGAATGCGTGACTACACAGACTGACAGATAATGAAAATATTCGGGTGTGTTTCTAGAAGATGTGTGTTAAAGAGTTGTGGGAATGAATGGCTTGTGAGTTGACTTCATCGTGGTGACAGCCCTGATATGGCCCTTTGCGGTCGGCTGGGCTATAAGCAACATTATCTGACCTTACCTTTTTTAGATAATGTGTGAATTTTAGAATGTAAATTCTTTGACACAGAGTTGAGTGGATGAGCCGATATTTTAACATGTTCAACGTGCTCAGAGTAAACTGTTGATCTTTGGATACATATCAGTTGTGTGTTCTTTTTACTTGTATGGATGGATTGTGGGGGGGGGGGGGGGTTTAAAATAAATTTCTAAGTAAGTGTATATTGATTCCCATGTCCATGTCGTCTGAAAACATTCTGTAATAATTCACACTCCTTGGAGTTTGGAGACCATACTTTCTTTGCAAAACGGCTGTATGTAGCACAGGGTAACGTATTTATTTGCATAAAGGGTGTGTAACTCAAGAACTTTTGTTGGTGTACCGAAAGGGAGTTATTTTCCTTGGATAGATGAGGGAAAAAATCTGAAGGGAGGAGAGGGGTAGAGGGAGGAAGGACTACTGAACCTGGGAACTGGATGAAGTTGATGGCTGAACACAAGTTAGTTTGTGTTGCCAGATCGAGTTGAAGCCCATCCCCCCCCCCCCCCCACCCCCCGCCCGCCCCTCTCCCCACCACCACCACCATTACCACTTTTTATCTATTGTATTTCTAAAACAGTTTTTTTTCCTTTTTTTTAATTATTGACAGGCAATGCTTGTGTGTTGGAAAATGATAACTAATGTCTGAGGTTTCATTTCAACTGCCATTTCGGTATATTCCATGTTTGGCCAAAGCCCTGTAGCAGAGCTATAGAAAAGCACTACAGGATGCCTTGTAACTGAACACCAATCATAACTCTAGGTATAAGAATTGATTTTTGTTGGATCCCATCGCACTGTGGTATAATAGTGGAATGAAATAGCAGACGGTCTTGCAAAAGAAGGAGCAAATAGAAACGCTGACAATTTAACCCAAAATCCCTTAGATTTGTCTCTTGTGAATTAATCCAAATTATGGAAAAGTACATACATAAGCAGAATGTTAGTAAAAAAAAGTGGCTACATTACCATCGTGCCCTAGGCACATTGTAAGATTAATTCATAAATTAAGGCTGAATACCTGGAACACTAAATATGCTCATGGTATTACTTGTGTCTGCGGAGAAAACATTTCCGTACGTCATCTTTTGTTTGAATGCTCAGTGTTGACCTCACTCTATCAGGAGGAAGGTATTGAGATGAATAACTTTGATAATGTCAATACTGTCTTATATGGTTCATGTGTTGCTGAAATTGCCATGGTCATTTCGCAGTCACAGGTTGCAAACTTTTATAAAGATCGCAACTTTGCGTACCTTTAGGGTATTTTACTTATGTAAATATGCATATGTCAGATGTGGGTTTGAAAGAACTAGATAAGTTGAGTGAGTGTAAAAGGTGTTGTTGTTTTTTTTAAACAAGTGTCTAATATCATCTGGCGATGAAAAGACATTAAACAAACCTCTGAACTGAACTGAACTGAACACCAATCGCATTTCAGTATTTTTATTCGTTTCTGTTGTTTTCCGTTCCAGCATCCCTTTTCACGAAAACTCGGATTGATGTTGTGGGTTGAAAACTCTAATTGATGTTGATGTCGGAGCTGGGAGAACTGAGTTCGAACCATTTGAACGTCTGATTTTTTTTTCCGCTTGAAAACCCTCTCTGTCCACCACCCTCTCTCTGTCCACCCACCCTCTCTGTCCACCCGCCCTCTCTGTCCACCCACCCTCTCTGTCCACCCGCCCTCTCTGTCCACCCAGCAACAGGGTACCTGATTCATTTCAGACCTGAAAAGGCGACGGAAAGAGCGATTAGCCTCGCCTTCCATTAGTCCGCGCTCTTGACACGGAACCTCTGGCAGTTCACCGCCCCTAAGGGTCATGGACCCTCTCTCTCTCTCTCTCTCTCTCTCTCTCTCTCTCTCTCTCTCTCTCTCTCTCTCTCTCTCTCCAAATTGATGTGACCTGTACAATCAGTAAAGTGCCTCTTATGATTTGTCGTTCGCTCGATTGTGTTTTTCTTCATCCGTTGTATTACTTTCTTTTGTGGCATGTGAGCTGTGCATGTGACCATCCTGATATTAATTCACACCCACCCCTTGCATGGTACAATTCTGAATCAGCCGAATTTGAAACAAACGCGTCGATTTAAAAAAAAAAGGTTTAACGCAGCACGTGTGCCCAGTGTGTTACCAGCTTGAAGTTGTGAAATACAATACCAGTGTTCTTTTTAATAATCTTTTAATAATCTTTTTTTAACAACATGGAGACTGTGCAGTGAGATTGTAACCTGCACGCTGTTCAGTGTGGGCTCTGTCTGTTTGACAGTATGGTGAGATTCCATCTTCTTGTGGCAGTGAAAGTTGTTTGATTAAGTTTTAGTTTTTCTAGGGAAAAAAAGTTTTAAAAAAAACAACAAAAATAGGGATTGGGGTGGGGACGGTTTGAAATTCAACTCAGCAGCTGGCCTTAATGATGAACCCATGATATAAACTCATGATTTAGATCTTTATAAAAAAAAAAGTGTTGTATAATAACTGCATCGGTGATTCACCAACCAACAGCCTATTATTATAGACTCTGAATTGAGTGACACACACCCTGATCAGCCACGATCAGGACAGTTGGCAGCGTTTCGATCAAACAGCAGTGTGGAGTGACAAGAAACACAACATAACCGTGTTCGAAAACAGATAACTGAATGAACAACAGTGTGAGCACTTGCTGAACGAACAATAACAGTGTGAGCACTTGACCTTTACCTGATGTCGCTTTCGGTGACAGTGTGAGCACTTGACCTTTACCTGATGTCGCTTTCGGTGACACTATCCCTATGAAGTGGCCGCCTCATGGTCCATCCATTGCACAGAGTCTGAGTCTTTACATGGGTTGTTGAAGATTCACCTTGCCAGCCAGAGGTGAGACACAGTGCAGCCTCTGTGAAAAGCATGGGTCTTGAGCCCCCAGGACGTCAGGAGTGTACAGTCAAAAGTGACATCGTATAAAGATGACACTTTTTCTTTTCACAGTGTATGGGTCCCTTGTGACCCCTGTTGTTGGAAGTGTGGATTTCGAATGATGTAACTGAGTACTCGTTTACCTTTTCACTCAGGAAAACAAAAATTAAAAGGCAAACAGATGACTAGGTCTTTGACTAATACCAAAATTCTCGTTGGAATGTTTAGAATAGTTCAACAAGATGTCATGGTTTTATTGTGTCTCTGGGTGATGTGTGACCCAGTGTTACGGATGGTGTGTGGTGCGTGTTTTGTTGTCTGACTCTCGCTCTCAAAAGTTTGGATGCGTGTACGACTTTTCCCCTACACACACCCACACCATACGAACATAGATAGCCAGACAACACACGTGTTAGATTTTCTTCTTTTTTATGCTGCCTGAACCATCAGTATGAATCGTTACAAAATCAATACATGCCACTACATAGAATACAGATCAATGCACGTCAATTAAGACATCAATACATAAGACACTTCAATCATCATATATCAGCGTATCATACTATGTATCTTGATATAACTCACAGATCTCGCCGGCGCCGTCCACAGTGTCTCACATATACAGTCAACGCACTCGGTTCCACAGTATCCTAGCCACAGTCTACAGCACTAAAATAAGACGAAGAATGATAACCAAGGTCCCCACACGGTAAACACAGCCGTTCACAAACACAAGCGATGAAGAAGAAGAAACAGGGTCTCTACACAACAAGCACAATAAATCACGTCGAACTATCAGAAGAAGAACCGCAAATTCACAAGGCACAGTAATCCATAGCAGAAGAACCGCAGATTCACAAAGCACAGCAATCCACAGAAGAAGAACCGCAGATTCATAAAGCACAGTAAACCATAGAAGAACTGCAGATTCACAAAGCACAGCAATCCACAGAAGAACCGCAGATTCATAAAGCACAGTAAACCATAGAAGAACTGCAGATTCACAAGACACAGCAATCAATATTGAATCCCCGGAGAACACAATTTCAGCAAAGTCCCATAGAACACAATAAACTTCGATTCGACGTACCGTTGATCTAAAACAAATATTAACTTCTCCGTGTATTGATGTTACAGTGTTCACATCAATAAATTCAGCCCACCGACACATATGCGGTGGTACAATTAGAGCACATAAATATTCTTACAGGAGTTTTAAGTCACTCTCGGCGACACAGCATTCACAACATTTTTACAACAAATAAATTTCCTGGTACATATTCCGATGGTACCGTCATCAAAAGTATCCCAGATACACAATGAACTTCGACGTACTACTGACTTGAAAGTCAGCCTCTCCACATAGTATCACTACGGAGAAAACGATGATTAAAACACACACAAAATAGGCTGGACACCAAAGCCTCGGCCGTTAGTTCTTGCTCTCTTCTCTCCTCAATATTACTATTTTCGTCATGTTCCTATGTCATTTTAAGTTGGCGTCATAATTTACGTTGACGTCACACCCAGGAAGCACGGCAAAGGTTAATACGACAGAACATGGGGGTGTTCTCTGGCCACTTAGAAAAGAACAAACACGTGCAATGTTTATCACACTGTAAATTTATTTGGTTTACCTCCACCACCACCAGCCCCTGTCTCCCGCCCATCCTTCCATCCCATTCCATGTTGCTCTCTGCTCTTTGCTCTGCGGTGTGACATGGGATTCGGGCAGGTGTTACAGGGGGGTGCATTTAGGGGATTTTCACAGGTGTTACAATGGATTTGGGAACGGTTTACAAGAGATCAGGATCACGGACTTTTACGTTGCTGGAGATGAGTTACAGAGGATTGGAGTGATGTTACAAGGAACTTGGGAAGGTGTCACAAGGAATGTGTTCCATGGAATTCAGATAGAGATGTTGCGAGGGATTTGAGGAAGTTTTGCAAGAGATTTAGGGAGGTGTTACAAGGGATGCACAACAGGGGATTTTGGGGAGGTTCTATAGGGGATGTGTTAATCAACTGTTAAAAGGGAATTGTGAGAGTGTTACAAGGAACGTGTTGCGTGGGATTTGGGGAGATGCTACTAGGAATTGGGGCAGTTATACAAGGGATCTGGAGGGGGTTTACAAGGGATGCGTCAAAGGGGATTCTCATGGGGGGTGGGGGTGGGGGTGTTGGTTACAGGGATTTTGGAAGATGCTGTAAAGGTTATCTGGGAGGTGTTGCAAGTGATCGGAGGGAGGCTACAAACAGTTTGGGGTTGGGGTGTGGGGCTAAAGGGGATTTGGGGAAGTTTTATAGGACGAATGTGTTACAGGGGGTTTGGGATGAGTCACAAGGGATGAGGGGAATTGTTAATTGGGGGGCGAGGGGGGGGGGGGAGTGATAATACAGTGATATTTGAGAGGGAACACTTGAGGTTTGTGCAGATCATGATAGAGGATCTCAGTGTGTGAAAATTTTTGTCATTTTTGTGTATATCTTCTGCCTGTGTGTGTATAGTGTCTTTTACGGTCAGTATAACCCATCTCTCTGGCCATGTGTGGACGAGTCACTTGGTATTTGTTCTCCCGTTTAATACCTAAGTGGGAAAGAAATGAAGATTTATATTTATTTTTCTGGAAGGAGGTGTTTTCACACACGCGCGCGTGCGCCACGTACGCACGTACGCACACACACACACACACCACACACACACACACACACACACACACACACACACACACACACACACACACACACACATGCTAGTTAGGTTAAAATTGATGCAGAAGTATTAATCTAACTGTATGAATTATGTTGATTTTGCTTGTCTTGTTTGCAAAGCCTTTGAGGACAGCAGATTTGCTTGTTTTATGTGGCAAGTTGCAGTTTTAAATGGCTTTTTGTTGTGCGGAGAGAAATTCTTCGAACTGATGAAAGTCAACGAACGTCCCTTCAGCGAATACTCCCTGTGATTATAAAGTAAATGTGATAGAAGTATAGTTTTTTTTTGTTTGTTTTTTTAATAGATCAATACAAATTGTGTCCCCTAGCCCTGCCAAATATTCTTTGCTTGCTTGTATGGGTTATTTCATATTGGTGCTTGCTTGTATGGGTTATTTCATTTTGGTGCTTGCTTGTATGGGTTCTTTCATACTGGTGTGTAGCGGATTAAGACTGCCCTGTTAGTCTCGTTTTCTGCTTCCCTCCAGAGACATTTTTCTCACGCCGCCGATTCCAGTTCCTCCTTACGCTGCCTCACCAGCCACATCCTGTTGTAGCCTCTGCACCAGCAAGCCACAGGGAGCAGTCCGCATCAGGTCATGATTGAGGAGGCTCGCCAGAAGAGACACTGAATTGCTGCCAGTCACTATGATGGTGCTCAGTTGTGTCTGCTCTGGGTCAGCATTGCAGAACGCTACTATCAATTTTTCCACTACTGAGGATGATAAACTGCTTAGCTGTGAAGCCAATGTCAGTTTCTGCCGCCAGAAAGCACCACCATCTCCACCATCTCTACCATCTGCACCATCTCCACCATCCTAACGACAGTTTGAGCTTGTCAACTGCAAAAAAAAAAAATATTGGCAAAGGCATGAATGCAGAGAGAACATTGAAAGGAAGGTCGCTAGAAACACCTAGAATAAAGGGTAAAAGAAGCTGAGACCTTTTTTTTTCCTTTTCTTTTGGTATGGTCAGTGGAGAATGGCAAAGATAACACTGTGGAGTTCATCAATGGTCTTTGAGTACATGACAGGCTGTACTGTGACATTCCATGTACACAACATTCTGGCATCAGGCAGGCAGGCCTAAGAGACGTAAACACGTGCGGTGTTGGATTGTAATGTGAACGATACACCTGTTGAATGTCGAACCTGTAGGCCTAGTTGAGTTTTCTGCTATAAATCCATCGCATTCGCAACAGCTGTAGATGAAAAAAAAAGTAATAATGAAATAAGAATAATTCACAAAGCTCCGCCTTAAATTATTGTTCAAATTTATTTAGACTTCTGCTTGCAGTCGCCTCACTTTGCAAATAAAAAAAATAAATAAACATGCTTCTTCTGGGACTCAAACCCACAACCTCTTGGACTGCAATGATCTTTTCACATGATGCTGAGGCAGATAGTTCATGTAAAAAAAAATCATGTGAGATGGTGGATGAACAGCGCAGTGTGCTGACAGAGTTATCACTCTGACATGCATTGTCTCGTGCATATGCTCTCTTCAACCCTGTTCAGAGATGTGCCACCTGACGTGATCTTTGAATTTCTGAAAGAGGGTAACATTTTTCATCTGATTCTTTTAACGAAGTTTCAGGTGCGTTTTTAGAAGGTATATTTTAAAGAGATGTGTGTGATTTTTTAATGACTTGTGAGTTGACTTCAATGTGGTGACAGCCCTGATATGGCCCTTTGCGGTCAGCTGGGCTAAAAGCAACATTACCTACCCACCTACCTCTTCAATGCTTTCAACTTGTTTGCCTTGTCCACCTTGTGCAAATTTGCTTTGGAAAATGTCAGCTATGTTTACATTTAGCCAGAAGAGAAGGTAATCAATTTATAGACACACATTTTGCCGCTTTTATAACAAACCCCAAAAAACAAAAACAAAAAGAAAAAAAGACCAAAAAAATGACGCCGCTTTCTGTCAATGGATTTATATTTTCTTGTTGGATTAAGATAATGTCCATACAATCAAGATTTCATCCAAGTTGTTTTTGTTTTTTAGTAGTGAATGACTTGCACACACAGACACCATCAGACAGACACCACACACACACACACACACACACACACAACACACACACACACACACACACACACCACACAACACACACACACACACACATACACACACACAACACCATTACAGACACATTACTCTAACGTGCAGTACACACATTTACACGCTCGCGCGTACGCACACACACACACACACACACACACACACACACACACACACACACACACACACACACACACAGACATTTTCCTTTCGTAATGCCTTTTGGAGGTGTTCAAATTAAATCTTATCAATTAGCAAGTGCAGTAGAATCCAGTTTATAAGAAACTCGGTTATAAGAAAACTCAGTTCCCAGAAAATTAAATGGTTTTCCCCTGCTGAGGGGATTCTTTAAACATTACTTAAAATATCTCGGATGTAAGAAACTCGGCTATAAGAAAACTCGGCTAGAAGAAATCAAATGGTTTTCCCCTGCTGAGAGGATTCTTTAACATTACTTAAAATATCTCAGATGTAAGAAACTCGGTTGTAAGAAAACTCGCTTGTAAGAAACAGGTTTAGCTGACCCTGGCGAAACTTTACCTCGGATGTAAGAAAGTCTCGGCTGTCGAAAGATTTTCTCGGTGGGGCCTACACATTAAAAAAAAAAAAAAAAAAAAAAATTCCACGATGCAGGTCACAGGAATTGGCGGGACAGGATGTGGGCC
Source organism: Conus ventricosus (assembly GCA_018398815.1). NCBI lineage: Eukaryota > Metazoa > Mollusca > Gastropoda > Neogastropoda > Conidae > Conus > Conus ventricosus. The sequence continues at coordinate 45,953,717 of CM031627.1, forward strand.
CTTTGATGTCGCCTAAGAGATGGGATATCTGGAAGTAAGCTAGACAAAACGCAGGCGCTTGATTACGAGAAGTGTTTGAACTTCGCCCCCACCCCTGTTTCTCTCGTCACACCAGTGCATGTTCAATGCAAGGCAAGGCTTTGTACAATGTAAAGTGAAGATGGCTGACAAATACAAAAGACAAGCAATTTCGCTGAAACGAAAAATCGAAATTTTGGATGCTATGGAGAGAAACCCGAAAACGAAAAGGACGTTGATTGCTGGAGAAGTTCAGATTCCTCTTGCTACTCTGTGCAACATTGTAAAACAAGGGACAAATACAAAAATCAGTTCTTGAGCAGTACAACTGACCCGCAGCGGGAACATGTTGATACGTCCCAGTACCATTGCGTCCCAGTACCATTGACGTATCGACATGACGTCCCAGTACCATCGCGTCCCAGTACCATTACGTCCCAGTACCATTACGTCCCAGTACCATTGCGTCCCAGTACCATTACATCCCAGTACCATTACGTACCAGTACCATCGCGTCCCAGTACCATTACGTCCCAGTACCATTGCGTCCCAGTACCATTGCATCCCAGTACCATTACGTCCCAGTACCATCGCGTCCCAGTACCATCGCGTCCCAGTACCATTACCGTTGCGTCCCAATACCATTGCGTCCCAATACCATTGCATCCCAGTACCATTACGTCCCAGTACCATTGCGTCCCAATACCATTGCGTCCCAATACCATTGCGTCCCAATACCATTGCGTCCCAGTACCATTGCGTCCCAGTACCATTGCGTCCCAGTACCATTGCGTCCCAATACCATTGCGTCCAGTACCATTGCGTCCCAATACCATTGCGTCCCAATGCCATTGCGTCCCAGTACCATTGCGTCCCAGTACCATTGCGTCCCAATACCATTGCGTCCCAGTACCAATAGGTCCCAATACAACTATGTGCCATTGCGTCCCCGTACCATTAGGTCCCAATACTAGTGAACACGGGATAGGCTGTCCTGCAATCTCACTGTCCGTGGGACAGTTATTTCTAGAAATGAATGTCCATCGGACGCTGGCTCCTAGGAAAAAGTGTCAACAGACACTATCTCCTACAAATAAATGTCCTACATCTATAGGAATAACTGTCCGGGTGGACACTTATTTCTGGAACGACTGTCTGATATTGCTGGAGGTTATTCTTTGTGGTGTGTTGTACTTTTGCAGTGGTTGAATATTTATGGTCCCTATTCGGTTCTTTCGCAGTCTGCTGGTCCTTATAGGCACTGAGTAGCAAAGTAATGTAATGTAATGTAATGTAATGTAATGTAATGTAAAAGGATATTTATAGAGGGCTTTACCTCGCAAGAGCCCAAAGCGCATATTACAGAAAAACATGTTAAAAATTCTAATTCTAATTCAAAGCGCGCGTACACACACACACACAACAACACAAACACCACACACACACACACACACCACACACACACACACACACCCCGCCGGGGGGGGGGGGGGGGAACTCTCACACGCAGACAGACACAGGAGCGCGTTCAACACCAGCAAACACGCGCACAGTGGTAACTGGATATCGTTAATCAGTCAGAGGGAAAAGATGTGTCTTTAGGGAGGTTTTTAAAAGTCTCTAAAGAGTCCGTGTTACGCAATGAAGAAGGGAGACTATTCCACAGAGCAGGTGCCTGGTAAGAGAAAGATCGTTGGCCTAAAGTTTTCAGGCGAGCGGAGTAGGGAAGCCGAAGCAGAAGTAGGGGTTTATTTTATTTATTTTACATGCAATTTGTTTTTTGGTTGTTGTTGTGTTTTTTTAATTCATTTACGCACGTTCACCATGACCTGGTCACACCACACATAGACGCACTCGGTTGGTTGGTTGGTTGGTTATTGGGTTTTAACGTTCCTTTGTTGATATCAGGACGGCTGGTCACATTATACTAACACCAGCGAACCAGTATTAAAAAGGAAATTAAAAGGTAGTTTATGCATGCATATAATTCATTCACCTATTTGTATTTCCCCTTGGTAATCAGGTTTGGATTGGATTATAAATAATAATAATAATAATAATAATAATAAAAATAATAATAATAATAATAAAAAATAATTTGTCCCTATCCAAATTGCCTGTTATACCAACAAAAAAAAATTTTTAAAACAACTCAAACACCCCGCACTTTTTTTCAATAAACGAAAATTTTTTATTTTAAAAGAGAGAGAGAGAGAGAAAAGGAAAGAAGAGAGAGAGAGAAAAGAGAAAGAGGGGAAGAGAGAGAAACACAAAAATTATGTGAACAGGGAGATAGACATGGAGGGGGAAAAGAGATGTGGGCAGTAGAAAGTAGTAGTGGAAAATTAGTATATAGTATAGTAGTAGTAGTAAGTAGTAGTGTAACGACCAAACCCCTGGGGGTTCTCCCCGACAGGACCGGTTTAGATGGAGGGGAAGGGGACTAAACTCACAAGGGCCCCGCAAGAGCCCACACAAAAAGATTACGATACAACCCCCATTATTCACCCCAACCCCACATAGTCACAAATAACTTTCCAAAAACAAAACAAAACCCATGCACAATCACAATCAAGAAATTTCAAACTCACACATAAAACAAAAAAAAATGCTTTTCAAAAACACACACATCAAAACCCCACAAAAAAGCTTTTTTAAACACTCACAACTAAAACAAAAATTAAGCTTTTTCATAAAAACCTTTTCCCCCGCACACTTTCCTTTCCGGCTTCTTTGTGGTTCCCCCAAAACCCCTGCCTCTCCAAAGTCCCCTGTACACCGAGTCGCATCGGGGTCCCCCCAAACCGGGGTCGGTTCTTGAACAAAAAGTGTTTTTAAATGCCAAAAAAACCCATTACACACACCAAACACACACCAAATTGAAACGACACAGACGAACCACACTGGTGTCCCCGGGGCTGTAGGAAGTCCGAGGACCGGGGAGAACGCGTCCCCGGGGGATCGGTTTTTTGCGCTAAAGGGTCCCGGACGGGTTTCGGGATCCTCCACCCAAAGCCCCACATCTCCTCAACCAGTGCGGGGCCCCAAAACGGGCGAAAAGTTTGGGGTGAACCCCCCCCCCGGGGGGAAGGACACGGAGGGAACGGGAAAGGGAAAAGGGAAAAAGGGGAATTTGGAACCCCGCATCAGTACAGTCTGGCATATCTGCCCAAACCTAACAGCCCCTCGCATGTTTGGGCGAGGGGGGGTTTTTCTGAAAAACTTTCCCCAGAAACCACTCAACACAGCCCTGAGCAAACACAGTAAACAAACCAACTAAAAGGAATTTTCGCTAAAGGTCTCCTCACCCCGAAGCGGGAAAAGGTTACATTCACGGGTTTTAAACACATAAATTAACAAATTTTTCTTAAACCCTTTTCCCCACCACGTTCAAATTTCCTTTCTTAGGAACTGAACTAATACAGCAACCTTTGGTTTTATAACTGCCCCCACTTTTGGGCAAAAAAATTTCAAGGGCAAAATTTTTCCCCAAACATTTTATAGCAACATTAAAAAAATGACAAAAATTCCCCAACCACGAAACCCAAACGCCCTAATCATGCGTACCCCGCCCCCCCGAAAACAAAAAACCCTCGTTCCCCTTTGAAACACAAAAAACCCAGAGGGTGGCCGAAGAACACGAGCCCCGGCCAATTTTTACAGGGGGGGAAACAAACCCGGACCAAGAAGCCCAACCCAAAATCACCAGGTTCTCCCCATCCCCCCCGACTACCGCATCACCAGTTTCTTTGAAAGGGAGAAAATTTTTTGGATTAATTTAAAATGGCCGGGTTAAAGATTAAATTTAAACCCAAAGAGAAAATTTGGTCCCCAAACAATATTTTTTTTAAATTTTGAAAACAAAAGGAAATTGCGCAAAAGAGAAAAATTTAACCCGGGCAAAAAAACAAAACAAAACCAAACAAACGAACCACGAAACTGAGGGCTTCCCACTCCCCGGGTGGGTGCCCCCAAATTGGGGGGTCAAGCGACCTTCTCCCTCTGTCCATTAAAAGGGGACGGGCAGAGCAGATGCGGAAAAGAGATGACGTCCCCCCCACGGGGGCCAAACTGTGGGAAAGAAGGTACCGACCTACCTTCGATAAGTGGTATAAACCAGAACCAAAGCGGGCACTCCCGGGGACAACTTCCGCTCGAGTGAAGAGAAAACCCCCAAACCCGTGGGGGGCCAACATGCCACCCTAGGGCCACATGAGAATCCTTTCAACCTAAGAAAAAATAAAGAAACGTGGGGCAGGTAAAAAAACGGGCGAGAGGCCGATAGGGACAGCCATTTCAAGCGAAAGGTACCAGCCACCCGGAACTTGCAGGTTTAATTGCACGGCAGGGAATTTAGAGAAAGAGAGAAAAAAAAAAACCCCAAACCCTTTAGCTAAAACGCCCATTAAGGTCAAACGAAACCACAACCACTTTAAGGGAGGGATACACCCCAACAACAACGACCATAAAAAATGAAAAATTCCCCCCCACCCAAGATGGGTAAAATCGCATGGGCCTCGGAAAAAACCTCGGGGAAAAAACCCCCCCTTTTCTAAAAGCATCGTTTCCTGAATAAGTGCCCCTTTTGAACCTTGACGAAATTTTAAAAAACCCCAAAACCCAAGGACCGAACCCAACCCTCTGTATCGACAGAGAAAGGGATAAATCCAATAAAAACATTCCAAAACAGAATTATACAGGGAAAAACATAGTAAATGCTTTTAACTAAAAACCTAAACAAACCTTCAAACATAAAGCACAACCCAACCATGATGTTTCCCACTCCCGTTAACCCATCACTGAAGTGAAAACGGGTCCCTACACCTAATACAGAGCCCAAAAAGGGGAATAAACCCCCGGGTTTTGAGGGAAGGGGCCCCTTGACTGTTTTTAAACCAAGGGTGTGCTGACTAGGGAGCTCGGCTGAGATAGTCACACCTTTTGCGGGAACCCTTGAAAAGGCGAAAATGACTCTTTTTCCACCCCCCTAACTCATGATCGACGACGGGACGGCCGGGATCCGGCCGGGCACGGGAGGGGGGGGGAAATGATGATCGCTCTCCAGTAAAAAACCCCGGGCCGTATTTTCTTCTTGGGAAACGCCCGGGAAACTCTTGGAAATAACCTGTGCAGTTGATCTGTCTCGCGGGGAGGGGTTTTTAACCAAAGCAAACATTTTTCCACGACTCTCCCTCGACGAGGGAAAAAGTGGGATTTCCTGAGCCCCCGACACGGCGCCCCTCCACGCCACCCCTCCCCGACGACGGGGGTGTATCTTCCCCGGGCACTGATTTTCGTCCACGTTTTCCTTCGGGTTTTTTGGAAAGATACGGCTTTTCCTTCCCTTTCCACGCGAATCCAAATAGTCCCATAAACCCACCCGCCCTGCAGATTTACAAAAGGGGCCCGGGCCAAGCAAGCTGAAACCTTGTTCTTTTTTTGGGCGGGAGAACCCAACCCCTCCCCCACCTGGCTCAAACCACCGTTAAACACTAGGGGCCGGGCGTACAGAGCCTTGTAGGGTGGTTTTTGCCGACGAAAATTTGTTGCTGGGGCAACGGGCGAGTGTCAGCGAGCTTTGCGCAGATCGACCACATAACAAACCTCCCCTCGACAACAGGTTTCCACATCGCCCGTGGGCCACATCTGTTTCCAAGAGTTGGGGGGACCTGGGACTGTTCCAAGGGGAAACACCGTCCAAGCAAACCCTTTTGGTGTTGCCCCGTTGGCAGTATCGCAACTGCGGCAGAACTGCCTAACCAAAAAATTTTCTTTCCCCGGGGCCCAAAAGGGGAATCCCTGTCAACCGCTCGAACCCCTTTTTTGGGGCCCAATGACCTGCCATTTTTTAAAATCAGGGGCCTGCCGGAGAACAATTCTCCAATTTTGGGAACACTACTGCTTACCACCCAAACTGCCTGAGTGAAAACCCAAAAGAGGATCCCCTTGTGACCCAAAAAAAGGCTCCCCCCTTTGGCCGTGTGGGGCCGCCCAGGGGGACGACCCACCATTTTTCGCAGGCTTTGGGACATCCAAGCCCTGGCCTGAAGACGAACCATGGTAGCAGGATCCCCCCGGCCAAAACCTTTCGTAAAGAGATGGGCTGTAGAAAGGGACGAAAATTCCTGCTCCTGCTTCTGGTTTTTGGCCCGCGGGGTAACTCCCAACACCCCGTACGGGCAGACCGTAGACAAAAGACTGATTTGCGTCCGTCTGCAAAGGGTGATAGTATTTCCCTATAAAGGGGGGAAATACAGAGGTCGCTCCACCGCGATAGCCCATACTTGGGCCAACAGAAGGGGGGGTGGAGATGGGAAAGAGTAAAGGGGGACGGGTGGAGGAAAAAACCAGCCCCCCAACCCCCGAAACAACATAATAACGGCCCCCCCGCGACCTCAGGGAAACCAAACCCCCTTATCCCCAAAGAGCTTTGATGTTTCCCGAATCCCCCTAAAGGGAGTCAAACCAAGGAAAAAACCCACAACAGAAAGAAATCGGGCACTCTAAATCCCCCAGAAGCGGGATGGCCCCCAAATTAAAGCCGGGGCACGGGGGACGCGGGAAAAGGACAGCCCCCAGACAACCGGGGGTTTTTAGGGAAATCTTTCCAAATGGGGCCGGGGATGCCCAAAAAGGGAAAAAAAACAGCCCGGGGTGCGGGGATTTCCCCGGGATGAACTGCCTGCCTTGCTCGAACCCGCTAGCCCCCCGGGGGGGCCCCCCTTTTGCCCCCAAAAAATCCGGGGGGGTCTTCCTGCCCAAAAAGGGGCGATCCCATAAGCCTACGGGTTTTCCGCAAAAAAACCCTCAGGGGGTATGAATCGCGGGCCGCGAAACCCTGTGGTGCTGTCTCCCCTATAGGGAACCCAAACCCCGGGGGACAGGGTTTGGGGTCCACTGTTCGAGAGAACCAAACCTCAGCTCCAGCTTAGCCCAACTGACGCCATACCCCAGCTTTTTGCGAAACCCTATCTCCAAACGCACGAAGGTCCATCGTTTTCTTTTTCTTTGGACCTAAAATTTCCTCCTGTACGTCTTTTGGGAGTAAGGGGGGAAACGCTTACGCAGGGGCCAACTGCTTTGTCTGCAAAAAGATGCCCCTTTTCTTTTAAGAGTGAAACACACCCCTTGAAAGTACCTGATAACCAGAAAAAAGGTGCAGGGGGCCTTTTTTGTTCCTCGGGAAAAAATTGGGTATAACTACTACCTTGTAAAAATCTCTAAGAACATATCAATGCCCTCACTGGGTAAACCCGGGGGAAGTTTTTAAATTTTTGGGCCCTAACTTTTATCACTTGCCGGGTAAATAATCCCCTGATTTACAGATGCGGGATTCCGCGAAAGAAGTTTTCCCATCTCTTCCCTACGCAGATCAAACCCTTTCCCTAACGGGGGGCCTCCTGTTTTGGAGCCCTTCCCGGGGCTTTAGCTTCCGGTCAAACACCTCCTCTCTGCGCAATCTTCCGGGTCTGGCACCTTTCCCCTACCTAAATCTAACCCCTTTCCCGCCGGAGGGCCCTTCCTCCCCTCCCACCTTTTCCCTACGGGGGGTCTCCTGTCGGGCAGTCTCCTCCTGCACAGAGCCCTACCCCTATCTAGCTTTTTCCCTACCCAGGGTTTCCCTCCCCGGAAGCCTTTTCCCTTACCGGGGTTTCCTCCCGGGCCCAGCCCTTTTCCTAAAGCCGATTTCCTCCTTCCCGACGGGGGGCCCCTCATCCTTTTCGCCCGCTTTTCGCCCCAAAAAAACATCAGGACCGGGCGATATCCTAAACGGGAAATCGCCACTCCCGACAGGGGAAAAATGCCCCCGTTTCGGCCCGTCCCTTGGGTCCCGATTTTTCCCATGGGGGAAAGTCCCCCGGGGAAATGCTCCTTACGGGGGGAAGCATGGAAAAAGAGAGGGCTTCTTTTTCTGCGACTCAACAGAACCCACGGGTTGTTTTCGCTATACCGGGACGCTTCCGAGGGGGAAAGTCCCCAGTGGGGGGTCTCAGAAAAGATCCCCTATGAAAAGAAAGTGAAAGTACTCGCGGGGCCTATGGGCTCCAGCACCAAAAAATAGAAGTAAAAGAAACCGAAGTGTTTGGACAAATTTTAGGGATTTACTTTTTTTGAAAAACCCTTTTTTTTTTAAACGCACACGTCGCCATACCACCACACCGGGAACTTGCCAGACAACTATATCCAAAAGGGTTTCTAAAAAACGGGGGAAAAAAAATTCCCCATTTGAAAGAAACAAATACCGTCGGATAAATTTTCCCCCCGGGGACTGACTGAGAAACAGAAATAAAAAAAAAAAAAGTCAACGACAATGTCCAGGGTGCTCCCACCTGGCCCAAAACTGCGCCCACACAAGGCAGCAGTGCGGGTTGGGGGACACCCCAAAAAATTTAAAAAAAAAAGAAAATATGTCCGGGTGCTCCCCCCTCTTTGGGAACACCCCCGCTCCCCCAGTACGACAACAGTGGGGGTGGGGCTCAAACCCACAAAAAAAACAAAAAAAAAAGGGAGACGGAAAACCGGAGAGAGGGAAAAAATACACTAACGTCCGATAAAAACCCACCTGGAAATCAATACCCCCCCGGGAAAAAAAAAATAGTTAACAAAAAAACAGGAAGACAGACGAAAGGGAAAAGAAAGGAAAGTCTTTAAAGGCCGTATCTGCGTGAGGGCAACCCGGCGAAGGGGGGTCTGGACCGGGGGTCGATTCCCCCCCGGTTTTCACCCGACTTTCCCCAGCCACACCGGGTGTTTCCTTCAGCCAAACCAAAACTCCCTACACGCTAAGGCACCCAGGCCCAAACCCCCCATAAACAAACATGACAAAATGACTAAACGGAATTTTCAAAACAAAACAGGGCTGACAGGAACCCCCCGGAAAAGAGAGAGACAGTCAAAAACCTTCACATCCCGGGGACCCCCACAAATGACACCACCGATCCCTGAGGTCTGCCCTGACAGGATGGGTTTAAAATGGGAGGAAGGGAGTGACTGAAAATCACCCGGCCCCCCCAAGAGACCCCCAAAAAGAAAGATTTTCGATACCAAAACCCCATATAATTTACCCAAAACCCACCCTAGTCACAAATAAGCATTCCAAAACCCCCCAAAAAGGGACAAAAAAAATCAACATTTTCAACACTCACGAACCCTACACACAAATTTTTCATTTCAAAACACAAAACATTTCACATCACAATCAAGCATTTCAACACTCCCGACATACACACAAATTAAAACATTTCCCTAAAAAACCAAACCTTTCCCGGGACACATTCCCTTTCCGTGCTTAGTGTGGGGGTTTCCCCCCCCCACCCCTGCCTAACCAAATTTCCCCTGGAGCCCCGAGCGCATCAGTTGCCCCAAACCGGGTCGGTTCCTGAAAAGAAAGTGTCTTTCAATGCCCACACCATTGACACACACCACAACCCAAATTGCAAAGACACAGAGCGAAAACCCCACTGGTGTCCCCCGGGGTGTAGGAAGTTTCCCAGGACCATGGGGAACGGGGCCCGTGGGACGCGGCGTTGTCGCTGAAGGCCCGGACAGGGTCGGGATCCTCCCAGCAAAGGGCCACGTGCTCCTCCCAAACCCTGCGCGGGCCCCAACACGCAAATTTTGGGGAAAACCCCTCCGGGGGGAGAGGGCACGGAAGGAAACTGGAAGGAAAAAAGGAAGGGGACTGGAACCCCCTTTGCGTCATAAAAGTTTTGGGATAAGCTTCAAATCCAAAAGGCCCCCCCGCTGATGGGCGAGGGGGGTTTTCTGAGTACTTCACAGCACCACTCAAACAGACCTGAGCATAAAACAGTAAAAAAAACCAACTGAGGAATTTTCGCTTAAAAAGGGCTCCTCACCCGAAGCAGGTAAGAGTTTTCATTCACAAGGGTAAAAACCCTGAATAAAAAATTTTTGTCTTTATCCCCTTCCCTCACTCACGTTTCCCAAAATTTTCCCTTTTTTTAGGGAAATGAAATAAAACCGGCCCAAAAACCCTTGCTTTAAAAACCCACCACATTTTCAAATAATTCAATTTGGCACAATTTCCCCCCATTTTTAGGGAACATATCCCAAAAAGAAAAAAATTTTTCCAACCACGCAATCCAAATACTAAACATGCTAAAGCACGCCGCAAACATAAAACTCGTTCCCCTTTCACACACAAACAGACGGTGGGCCCAAAAACACGAAACCGGGAATTGTACAGGGGGGGACGAGCGAGACCAACCCAAATCCCAACCCTAAATCACCAGGTTCCCTCCATCCCCCCCGACAAACCCCATCACCAATGCATTGAAAGGAGAAAAAAAAATTTTTGGGTATAATTTAGAAAAGGCCAGGTTAAAAATTGAATTAACCAGAGAAAAATGTCTCAAACAATTTTTTTCTTTTATAATTTTTTTAAAACAAAAGGAAATTGCGGGAAAAAGAAGAATTTTTCCCTAAAAAAACAAAACAAAACCCAAACCCAAAGAACCACAAACTGATGCTTACCACTACCCGGGGGGGGGGACCCCCCAAATGGGGGGGGCAAGCGGGCTCCTGGGGCCCCCTGTCCAGGAAGAGGGCAGCAGAGCGGTGGGGGAAAAAAATGAAAGTTTCCCCCCCCACAAGGGCCCACTGTTGGAATGAAGGTACCGGGGGCCGGGGGTTCGACGAAGTGGGTCGAACCAAACCGGGGCGGGGGCTCCCAGGGGCCCTCTTCCTCTCGAGTGAAGGAAAACCTGCCTAAAAAAAAGGCGGCCAATTGGGCCAAACCCCACGTCACAAATGAGAATACCCCAAGCCTAAGAGGGAAAGATGCACTGCGGGAGGGAAAAAGACGGCGAGAGGCCGATAGAGACAAGCCAGTTCAAAACGAAAAAGGGAAACCAACCACCCGTTTAACTTGCAGATGAATTTCCCGGGGAGTGGGAATTTAAAAGGAGAGAGAGAAATAAACCCAACCTTAGCGGGAAAGAAATTAAGGTGCAAACGCACCAAAAACCACATTTAAAGGGGCGGGTACACACAACAACAACGACCTAAATAGATGAATAATTCCACCCCCCTAGAGGGTTTAATCGTCATAGGCCTCGTGACAAACTTTGTGAAAAAAAATAGTAGTAGTATAGTATAGTAGTAGTTTGAAGTATAGTAGTTTTGTAGTATAAGGGGCTGGGTTATTGCCAGGGGCCCTTTGGACCCCCGTTCCTAGGGCATTTCATTCCTGACCGGGCATGCTATACTTTTAACCCCCGGGAGAGTCGGGCAAACATGGGACGGACATTGAAAAAAAAAATTAAACCAAGGGTTCCCCGAAGGGCACCAAAAAGCAAAGCGATAATATGTTTTCAATTTGCATGATAAAAAAATTTATTTCCAAACCCCTTAAAAAGCACTCAAAACGTTCCGATATTAAACTTACATGAATAAGAGACATCTTATAGGGAAATTTGGGCCCCTTTTCAAGGGCAAGTTTTTACTAAAGTTAAAAATCTCAACTCAATAGATCAGTTCCCCGTCACCTCAATTTTTTACTCAATTCTACCTTCTTGGTTTTTCGGGGGCATAAAAAAAGAAAAAAAAATAAAAACCAGTTTTAAATTTTAAAAATTAAAACCCCCTTTCAGCTACTAACCCTAAATTTAAAATTTAAATTTTTAAACACAAAAATTTTTGATTAACCCTTTAAACTTTTTTAAAATTTTTTAAAGGGAAATAAAGCAATAAATTTTTCTTGCAACATTGTGATGGGGAATTTAATTTCCCTTTTTAACTTTTAACGAAGAAAACAGTTTGTTTCGGACATGCTTGGGAAATTTTTTTTCGCTTTCAATCTTAAATTTATCTTCAGACTTTTGTCCCGTAATTTTAGTTAAAAGAAGAAAAAAATTCCCTTTTCTTCACTTTTTATTGAAGGGCTGCGTATTTTGCTTCAAACGAAACAAAAAAAACCTTTTAGTAAAACATATCATTTCAATTTTTAAGCAATGCAATCAACTTTTTAATATCCTTCAAAAAACCCGGAAAAAAAACATTTTAAAAGGGGGGGTCTGGGTTTAAAAGGTATTGCGGGAAAAATGACAACAGGTGACAAAAAATTTGCTTGGGGCCCCAAAAACGTTTTAAAAAAAAAAAACAAAAAATTTCCCCAAAACTGGTGTAGACGCCCCCGCCAGTACTCTTGGAATTGCGATCTCCAAATTTTCCGGAAATCATTCTTCACCGGAAGAACTAGCCTCCAGGAAAGCGCCACTTCCGGCGACGCTGGGCTTTCCTTACCCTCGCCGTTCTGGGGTGCCAGCCCGTTGCTTTCCCCAAAAGGCTTGTCGTCCCTTTAACACTCGCAGGAACGACCACAGTGAGGATGACGGACATGAATCACGTTTACCCCGTCACGATGAAAGGCTCAAAAAACACACACCCTTGAAAATGTACCAACACAAGGGGACGTAAACCAAAAACCAAAGTGGGGCCCAAAAAAACTATTTAATTTTAAAATTTTTAGGCCTAAAAAGCCTTTTCCCCCGCCCCGAAAAGTAGCCAAAACAATTTGGGGGAAGGGGTTCCCCTTAAAACCCAAGGCCCAAAAAACTATTGTATTAAGTTGTTAAGGGCCCATAAAAAGCCTTCCCCCGCTGAAATTTTAGCCAACACAATGGGAAGTTAAAACCCAAAACCCGTGCCAAAAAAACTAATTTTTATTAATTTGTAAAGGGCCCATATTTGGGCCCTTTTCCTGCTGAAAATGTAGCCAACACAATGGGGAAGTTTTTCCCTTACCAATGTGCCAACAAACAAATTTTAAAAATTTGTAGGCCAAAAAGGCCTTGTCCTGCTGAAAATGTAGCCAAACAATGGGGGTTACCATTTTTCCCAAAGTGCCAACAAACAAATTTTATTTAATTTTTAGGGCCCATATTTTGGGTTGTCCCCGCTGCCAAAGTAGCCCAAAACCAAAAGGGGAAATTTTCCATTCCAAAATTTCCAACAAACAAATTTATTTTTTTTAGGGCCCATTTAAACCCTTGGGCCTGCCTTTAGACGGGGAAAATTTGATCTATAAAAAAAGAGAGAGAGAGAGAAGAGAGAGAAGAGAGAAAAGAGAGAGAGAGGTTTTTTTGATTGGAAGTTTCATGTCCTTTTCCCAGCGAGGTATCTTTAGAGACAAGGTCAGGGCCCGAGGCAATTGGGCGATGAATTTTCATTTACAAAGTCAAAAATCCAAAACCGGGCCCCCCCGGCTAAAAACAAGGGCACTGTCCCGACCAAGTTTGGGAAAAATAACTTTGTTTTTCCCGTAAGTTTTGTAGAAAAAAAAAAAACTACTTATGGGTAAAACATAGCAGTTTACAATGATTAAATATATGATAATCACAAGACAAGGGATAAAGGAGAAAAGAATTTTGCAGAGGGGTATTGGAGAAATTTAACAAGGGTAAAAAAAAAAAAAACAGATGAAAAGGCCGGGATAAAGAAGAAAAAGACAAAATGGGGGAAAAAATGAAGTAGCGTTCAAAAAAAGATATTAATTGTACAAGAGGGGAAAACAAAAAAAAACAAAAAAAAAACCCAAAAAAAGGAAGCGGGTTTTTTTTGTAGACCGGAGCACTGCGGGGATATTTGGTCGAGTGGGGTCAGTAATGCTAAAAAGACGACAGACAGACACACAGACAAAAGTGACAGAGGGAGAGTGCAAATACCTTCAACATGGTTTTTTCGTGGGGCCTTTTGACATGCGCGGTCGAAAAACGTTTTTCCCCAGTGGGGGGAAAAAAGGGTTTCCCCGCGTCCGCCTACGTCCCCTTTCCCAAAAATGCAAAGGAAAATCCATGAGGCTTTGGGTAACGATTCACATATCCCCCGGAAAAAGCCCGGCATTGACTAAGTCGTTTTAAAATTCATGTTTTACGACTTTCGAGGCGGGAATTGCCAATGGACATGACCTGTCGTATGACCGTTTTAGTCCCGGGGTTTTTTTTACGATATGGCCCTGCAAGCCGAGGTCTTTTTACCCCCTTTTTTAGAGGTTCTTTGGGGGAAATGAAAAATTTCACCCGGCTCGCGGGGTTCCCGGGAACCGGTGTTTAATGGCTGAAATGGAAAGGGGTTGCCTTTGAAAATCACAACGATCTTTCTTGGCCGCCATCTATGGTGACTGATTTTTTCTGGGCAGCAGGGTTTTCCCTCTCTTGAAAAAAAATGTCGATAAAGGCCCTTTGGGTTTGACCCTCCATCAGAAAATGCACAAGGGATTATAAATCCATGGAAAAATCGCCCAAAGGGACAAAAATGTTCCAAAAACTGGGCACCCCGAATGTCGCGTCCATATAGAGAGTTTCACACCCTTTTGAGCTGTCGTATGTTTTCGTCTGGGCGTAGATGACGATGCCCCATTCCGGCACATTCCGGCACATTCCGGGGCAGAAAAACCCCCTCCCCAGCCATGTTTCCGCCCACGGGCCGTCAATGTCACTTCCTCCCCAAACCCTGGGAGGAATAGGAGGGAAAGAAAAGCGCTTCGCGTACTTCCAAAAAGCCCACCGCACAGATTCAAACGGGGGTAACCTCTATATCGCCCCCCCCCCCTGACGCTGCACATTTTTCAACTACAGCATTTATAGAAGGGGTCCCCGAAAGGGGCCGTGGGGGTTTCCCCCTGTGGGGTTTTGCTCTCAAACCCTTTTACGTACAAAGGGGACGATTTAATTTTGGGGGCTGTCTCCCCCGGGGTGATTGTGGACATTGACAGTCCTAAAACTCTGATGTCTGCAAATTTTTGTTGGGCAACTGCAAAAACATTGCTTCGAAAGGGCCTTCCCAAAACATGTTTCTCTCCTCCAGCGCCTCCACCCCCTCTCGCTTGCACTAATTCCTTTTTGTTTGATTTCCGAAAAACCTCGGGAAATTAGAATGTAAAAACCCCCGTTTCCCCCCCAAAAAAGCTCGGGTTCCCCTCTCAAAAAAAAACCCGGGCAAAGTTTCACTTTTGCCAAATTTTCGCTTGCTAATGAAACATGAAATTTTGCTACGTGGGCGCAAAACCGATGTGGGGGAAAGTAATACCCGACAGCAAAGGGAAGCACGTGACAAATGACATCAAAACGGTGAGTAGAAAAAAAAAAGACCGCCATGAAATATCTCCCAATATCTGAATTTTAACCCCCAAAATCGACCGAAATTTCTCAACAAGATTATCCCACCATTACCAAAAATTTGTTCCTTGACAAAACTTGCCCTCCCCTCTCTCTTTTTCTCTCTCTCTCTCTCTCTCTCCTCCTTTTCCTCTCTTCTCTCTCTTCGGGACTTTTTTCTCTCTCTCCCCTCTCTGTCTCCTCTCTCACTCTCCACTCCCCTCTCTCTCTCCTCTTTCCCCCTCTGTGACTGAAGAACAATAATTGAAGACAAAACCCCAGAAAATTAATGGAAATTGCACAATCAGACTGTAATTTCTTCTTTATGAAAAACAAGGGAAAGGGAAAAAAAGGGGCATAATACTTGTTTCAAATGTTATCGTCTACGTGGGCACTAAAAAACAAAATTAAAATTTTGAAAACCCTTTAATTAAAGGTCTGCTTTTAAAAAAAAGGACCTGTCAAACTTTCATCAGATTATAGAATATAATAAATTTTTAAATACCGCTCACGCTGAAACCCATTTTGGGGAGCTAAAAAAAAAA
Organism: Conus ventricosus; assembly: GCA_018398815.1. Lineage (NCBI taxonomy): Eukaryota > Metazoa > Mollusca > Gastropoda > Neogastropoda > Conidae > Conus > Conus ventricosus. The sequence goes on from CM031627.1 coordinate 45,969,396, forward strand.
CCCAAAGAATGAACAAGGTTTTGGGGCAAAATTTCATTTAAAAAAGAACAAATAAAGGGTTTTTAAAAAGGGCTTTTGTGAATGTATGCTTTTGAAAAGTGGATTTCTTTATCACATGTCAGCCTGCAAAACCCCACCAATTTTGGGGCAAAATTTCTCAAAAAAAAAAAAATAACGGTTTTTTTTAAAGGTCCAAAACACGTGCCCTTTCTCTGAAAATTTTTAAAACAATCAAAACGGACCTACTTTCCCAAACATGTGCCCAAAAAAGGTTTTACAACCGTCCCCGTAGTTGTTGAGAAAAGGCCGCAAATCGGGGGCCCCCAAAAAACACACACACACAGACAAAACACACACACACACACACACACACACACACACACACACACACACAGACACACACACACACACACACACACACACACACACACACACACACACACACACACACACACACACACACACACACACACACACACACACACACACACAATTAAAGTTTGCTAGACCTCTAAGTTATACGAACTTGGAGGGAAAATTGTCTGACCAACGAAATATCTGATAAATCAATGTGTTTAACAGTTTGTGTGTACGTCTATTTATTTATTTTTTATTTTTTTTTATTTATCTCTTCTCCATCCTTAATCACTGT